>CM031372.1:64477784-64678034 GCA_018208015.1 Medicago ruthenica | reverse complement strand
CGCATTGCAAACACTCGGTATTCTTTAATGGGGATGATGCCACAAGGGATACATCCAAAAAAAATTGACGGGATAAAACCACTGTAACTGATGAAGAATAAATAAAATACCTCACGGGGAAATTGTTAATCCACTATGGGATCGTGCTAATCCGCTGAGGGGAAGAACTGATGATTCCACCGGGGATACTTATGCTTTGGTTGGCAAATCTTTGCCTGAGTCGTCCTTTCGGGCTCTCGATTCAGTGGGGATATTCCCTTTTGATTTACTGATGACTTTGCTGGGGATAAACATATTTCATGTTTAACGCTGGGGATAATGATTGGATGCCGAGCGAGGTCGGGCTTTGATTGTGATTGGATGTCGAGCGAGGTCGGGCTTTAGTTATGTTTGGATGCCGAGCGAGGTCGGGCTTTGATTATGATTGGATGCCGAGCGAGGTCGGGCTTTAGTTTGAAATTGTGGGTGCCAATGAGAATTGGGCTTCTATTGGTAATGTGGGTGCCAATGGGGATTGGGCTTTTGTTTGGTAATGAGAATTGGTTTGAAATTTCAGATTGCATGATCCATATGAGATTTGCACAGGCAATTTTGATGTTCCCATTAATCCAAGACTGCACTAAACACAAAATTTATATCATACAGCTCAAGTTAAAACATGTTTATCAATGAACCATACCTATCACACATTTAAGTAAATGAACAAATTGAATATTAATTGTGGGGGGTATTGAACACTCATCCGGCAAGTTTGCTAACATTCGGATCAAGTTATGTGTCCATCTAATCATCGTTTCTAAAAGCACAAAAGCATTGATCACAAGGTCTTTGAGGGTTGTAATTTGGCTTGGTTACAAAAGAAATGTCATATGTGGGGAATTTGAATTCAAAAGGCCAAGCAAAAGGGAACATTCTTTCTAGGTTACACACCTCCTTTTTATTCAAATACGACTCTTGGTGATTTATAATCATTTCTCTTTGATCTTGACAATGCTTTGATTTATTGATTTTCCTTTTTCTTTTCTCTTTTCTTTTTCTTGGTTTGCTTTTCTTTCTTTCTTTCTTCTTTTTTTTTTTTTTGTCAAGATCAAAATACAAAATTCACCATTACTTGACATTCACAATTCCCTCTTTCTCCCCAACTTATTTCAAGATGATACCCTAATTGAATGTTCCTTTTTCTTTTGGCAAGGGACAATAATCATGACGGTTTAAGGGTTCAAAAATGAAAGAAAATTATCAGAATTCAATGATGATTTAACTATGAACTGAATTTTTTTACAAACTCCGGCACTTTCATTAAGCAATTGAGCTCATGAAAGTTGGCAGTTCATAGTTAATGATTCCGATTCATTAGGCTCAAAGGGGTTAACAAATACTCACTTCTCACAGGGTGGGCTATTTGTGGTCAAGTGTTTTCACTCATATTCAAGAAACGCCTCGATCATGTCAATGCTTTCGTACAATTTAAAACAACATTCAGATTTAACATAAAAAGATCGAGTTAAACAAAAAAAATGCCGGTCTCCTGCATATTTATAACGATTTTGAGGATTCCTCACATTTTGGCTAGTTCTAAATGGCTCACCGAATAAACATATCAATAACACAAATTGTATGATATAACTTTTGCACTAAGTACATATTCTCATCCCGAGTTTAATCATAGAAAAACAGGAAACATGTACTTTAGCTTTGCGCAAATTAATCAAATTTTATCATTACCATGCATCTGTGGCTGAATGCTTTGGATCAATCCATATGATGTGATTGGATGCCGATCAAGGTCGGGCTTTGATTGTGAATTGTGAGTGGAAATGCCAATGAAAATTGGGCTTTGGATGGAAGTTGTATTTGTATGTGCCAATGAAAATTGGACTTTTGCTATGATTGGGTGCCAAGCATGGTTGGGCTTTGTGAATTGCTTTTGGGAGTGCCAATGACAATTGGACTTTTCGTAGGAGATTGAGGAATGTCAATGACGACTGGGCTTTTTATGAATTGTGAGGGAGTGTCAAGCATGGTTGGGCTTTTTGAATGATTGTGTACCGAGCATGGTCGGGTTTCGTGAATGAAAATTATGCTTCACGTTTATCCACACATCTGATAAGACCAGGTCATAATTTCATCTTGTAGAGTGTGCCCCCCGCAGAGGAAAACTGTGATGTCAATCTCTTGAGGGTTCTCTTGGTGAGGTTGTTTTGGGACGACGAGCCACTTTCCTTGACGGGATGACGCGTAGTGTTGCGAATGAAATGCGAACACCGATGACTCAATTCGGATTGTAAGAAATCCTAAGAAGAGAAATGAGTTTTGGACTCGAAACAAATGTATGCATGTTATGCATGATGTTAATGCATGTATGCGATGTATATAAAAAAACATGCCCCTTTTTTTTGTTTATGCAAAAAAAAATTTCATGAATGCAAATGTTTATGGTATGCAGGGGTTTGGTATATGAATGTTCAAAACTTCCTCCCATCCTCACATGTAGGCTCTAGAGATGAGATTTTCTAAAAGGTCCCTAGAGTCACAGATCCCACAGGGAATTAAGGTCGTCCATTGCGGATTTGCACGCAAGACTTCAATACCTTTCAAGTGAAATCTCCTCTAGGCGGGGTTTGGCATCCTACCTCACGGACATACGTCAACGCGGGCTTCCGCTCACAACCACCATTCTAACTTAGTTTTCTCTCGAGCTCGGGTAGAGAGCCTCACACGTCCGGCATTAACCCGAACAATGTGGAGTAACATCGCTCAAGTAACAACCCCCACAATTGATATATGTAGATATGAAGCAATATGAAATATAAATATAGAGCAAAAGAATAGAAACAAATAATGGTAGGAAGATACAAACGCGTAAGCAAAGCAAAAACATTTTAGCCTAAAAGTCAACTGAGGTAGGCTTGACTCGTTATACACAAACAAAGTGTTTTATGCATGTCCCCAGTGAAGTCGCCATTTTTGTCGCGTCGAATTTCGGATATCAAGCTATTGGGAAGCGTTGAATCACTAATTTTAAATCACGACTGAACTTTTAATTTTTCGGGGAGAAAAGGAAAAAAGTTCGAAATTACCTTTAAAAAGAGATTTTAGGTTCGAGAGTCGATTATGCGAGGGGAAGGTATTAGCACCCCTCACATCCGTTGTACTCAACGGGAACCTCTTAGTCGGCTTAGGCTTAAAATGTTTCCAAAGTTTTACTTGCGTGTTTGAATATATAAAAGGGAAAAAGAAAATATGCCAAAAGGGAAAAAGATAAAATACGATAAAGGGAAAAAGAAAGTTTTTTATTAATGGGCTTGACAAGACGTGAGTCCTGCTCCTACGTATCTCTCGGTAGTCGGAGAATTCACAGCGCACGTAGTTCTTTGCAGGGTAGAAAAAATTTGTATGTTGGTTCGTTTTAATTAAAAAAGATTTGAAAACGCACAAAGGCGTAAAACGTTTAAATGATGGACGCACATTAAGGCGATGGTATTCGCACAAGGCGTAAAAAGCTGAAAAGATAAAAAGACGGGCGCACATTAAGGCGATAAAAATCGCACAAGGCGTAAAAGGTTTGAAGATAAAAAGACGGACGCACACTAAGTCGATGAAAATTGCACAAGGCGTAAAAGGTTAAAGAACGCACATTAAGGCGATGAAAATTGCACACGGCGTAAAAGGTTAAAGATAAAAGGACGGACGCACACTAAGGCGATGAAAATCGCACAAGGCGTAAAAAGTTAAATGACAAAAGGACGGACGCACACTAAGGCGATGAAAATCGCACAAGGCGTAAAATGTTAAAAAGAAAAAAGGACGGACGCACACTAAGGCGATGAAAATCGCACAAGGCGTAAAAGGTTAAAACAAACGCGCAAAGGCGCGAAAGGTTCGAATTGACCACGAGGGCCAAGAAAAGGTTTATAATGGTCACGAGGGACCAAAGAAAGGTTAAGCGTGCTAAACGCGTCGAAAGAAGGAATGACGATTACCCGAACGACGAGACATACGTCACGCATTCGTGCAACCGGGGTTTGGGGAGACATACGTCAAGCCATTCCTTTTTCATTCAAGTTTTGTTTTGTTGAAACTCAAAGGAATCTCAAAGGGAACCAAAACACTTGGTTAAAACTCAAAGGGAAGTTGTTGAAAATCATGAACAAATTTGTTGTTCAAGTTTATTGAAAATCATGAACATCACTTGTTGTTTAAGTTATTGAAACTCAAGAACAAGTGTTTATTCAAGTTTGAATGATGAACAAATCATGGAAACATGCATAAATTTGGAAAATGCACAAGTTCGGCTCAATTTGAGTTTGATTTAAAAAGAGTGAGCAAGCTCGGCTCAAGTTCATATTTTGATTGAAAATCATGAACAACGTTGTTGTTCAAGTTTAGTTTTGAAGAAAAGGAACTTAGCTTATTACTCAAGCTTGATTTTGAAAATTTGAGAACATAACTTGTTTTGCAAGTTACTCAAAATTAATTGTACGAACTTGTGAAATTTCCAAAGACATGCAATATTCTTGATGTGGTTTGAACAAAAATGATTTTTAACCCTCTTTAGGTTCTGAATCAGGGGTTAGAACCTCAAAAATTTGGCCTTTGAAAGCCTGATTCATGTTCTGAGTTTTACATACTTCGCAGAGCAACCAGAACTTGGCTCTGCGAAGTCAGGTTCTGATGTGGTCGCACTGCGAACTTAACTTTGCTCTGCAAAGTATGCGAAAAATTGAACTCAGAAGCTGTTTCTGAATAGAAGTTCAGAAACTGCTCCTGAGCAAGCTTCAGAACCTAAAGGGGGTTAAAAAGCTTTGCAAATTTGGGAGAAAAGGAGTATAACAACTCAGTTTTAGCACTTGATCACTTTGAGATCCCTTTTGAGTTTCAAAAGTGGTTTTTGAACAAAAATGAAATTTAACAAAACAAAAGATGCAAACAGCAAATCAAAATGAAATATAGGGACTTTAGGATACTTACAGAACTCCTAGCAATGCTTGTGCAAGATAGGAAGTGGCTTGCTTGATTGATTAGAGGTTATGGACAAATAACTCTAATTGGTTTTGCTTTGAGTTGAACTGTTTTTCTACTCTCACAATGCTGCAATGTAGTGTATTTTCAAGTGTAAATTTCGTGTGAATTGAATGTATATGGCTGTCTAATTGACTGTTGTGAAATCCTTGTGCAAGGCATTCCTTTTATAGGCCAAAATGCAATCCAATGCAATGATGGAAAATCTATAGAACCTAGCTGATTTGTGGGCTAAATCCAGGCTAAATTGCTTTGCATTAAATGCTAAAGGATAGAAGTTGCTTTGCCTTGTGCCAAGGGCCAAGACCTTGACTGATTTCAGCCACAAATGCAGCTGCAATGATGAGAAAAAACTGAAAAACAGGGCAGCTGCAAATTGTGTGATTCTTGGGATCAATCCTTGCAATCTTGGAAGGTCAAGCAAGGAAAACGTGTACTGCCATGTACAGAGGTTGGGGGCAAACAAAAAGGAGCATGTGGGCTGGTGTGAGGGAGATGAAAACCAGCTGAAAACAGGGCACACCAAACAGCTTTTTGGGCAAGAAAACCACTTGTGTTTGACTGGTTTTGGTGGAGAAATAAGGAAGGAAAGGGATCAAGCAGCTGGCTGGCAAGCTCAGGTTGGATGATAGGTCAATTGGGAGGGACAAGAGCTGACCAAGGGGCAGCCAATTGCTTGAGCACATGCTAGGTTGGAAGAAAATCCATCTTTCCTCAACCTTTAATGTCACACATTTTGATCTTGCTTTGCTGCATCATTCCAGCCACAATTGGCAATAACAATGATAATAATAATGATAAAGGATAATAACAATAAAGATAAAAGAAAACTAAATCAAAGAAATCAATTTCTGCAGAAATTCGCAGAGTTCGCAGTGCGAAGGTAACTTCGCAGTGCGAACTCCCCTTTTCTAATTTTTGTATTTTCTTTAAAAAATAAAACAAAATAATAAAAATAAAAGATAAAAACAAATAATGGTAATGGTAATGGTAATAAGGCAAATGATAATAATATAATAAAAACAATGATGATAATAATAAAGATAATAATAAAAATGAAAAAGTTAATAATATTAGAAATAAAAAATAAATGATAATAATAATAATAATAAAACATTAATAATAATAAAAAGAGATAATAATAATAAATATTAAAAAACAAAAGCAATGGTATTAATAAGGATAATGATAGTATTAGTAATAATGATAGTAATGATGATGGGAATACATATTAATGAAGAAAAATCTAAAAATGAAGATATTTTAATAAAAGGTAAAAATATTAGAAATTATAATGGAATGATGAATAATAATATGATGATGAACAAAGAAAAATATGAGTCAAAAAATGGGGTATGACACAGTCACTTAGGTCTCCATTTAGATGGCAGACTTCTAAGAATCTTGTTCACGTGATCAGCAGTTGAGTAACTCTTTTTCAGGATTTGAAGTCCAGAAACCAGAGTCTGAAATCTTGAGAACATAGTCTCAATGTTTTCATCCTCCTTCATTCTGAACAGCTCATACTGCTGAACCAGAAGATTTGCTTTTGCTTCTCTAACCTTCTTGTTTCCTTCATAGTTAGAGCAGAGAGAGGTGAAGATGGCTTTAGCTGTTGATTTATCACTTAGCTTTAGATACTCATTGTGAGGTAGAGAGTCCACAATGATACCTCTTACATTGTGATGCTTTCTGTAGATCTTTCTTTCAGCATCAGTAAGGCCTCTTCTATTAATAGCCACTCCTTCTTCATCAACTGGTATAGTTATACCATCTTTAATGATGTCCCATAGACTATCATCTATTCCAATGATATGACTATACATCTTGCTTTTCCACCTTGAGAATTTCTTAGGATCACCTGAAACAAGGGAAGTTTATGGTGTGAGCGAGATTGCCTTTCATTTGTATCATAGTTATATGATACAACAGAGTGATCTTCAGGAGTAGGTGGAGGGGAACCACTAGAAGACATGTTTTTCTCAGGATCTTTACTGACTCACTGTTAGGTGATTGAATATCAGAATCGAAGCTCTGATACCAACTGAAGGTGAGAAAAACACAAGAATGGGGGTTGAATTGTGTTGGCTTTTTCTTTTCTTTCTCAAAAACTTAATGATAGTTCAGAATCTGTTATTGATCAGATTCCATTGCTCTGTTTCAGAGTTATAATGCAGAGGATGGAAAGTAAATGAGAGAGAGAGAGAGGGACACAATCAATTATCCTGGTTCCTTCCACAACCCGCAAGTAGTCCAGTCCCCTTGTTACTAACAAGAGATTTTCACTATAATCACAAAGATTACAATTTGCTCAAGCACACAGCTAGAGACTTCCTTGCTCAAAGACACAGTATGAGACTTCCTTGCTCAAACACACAGTATGAGACCTCCTTGCTCAAACACACAGTATGAGACTTCCTTGCTCAAACACACACTATAAGATTCCTTGCTCAAACACAAAGTAAGAGACTTCTAGTTGCTCAAGCACACAAGCAAGAGACTTTTAATCAAACAAAATTACGTAGAAATTTGTTTGAGTTGAACACTTGATATACTATCAGTGGTGTTCACAAAATACAACATAGATTCAGACTCTATACTTAAGAAATTCTAGGATAATAAAGTTTGTAAGAATTTCTAAGTTATTTGATGACTTTCTAATTTGGCAGAGTTTATGCGATGTTCCATTAAACAGAGTAACAGAGTCTTGAACAAGTTCTTCTTCAAATCCTCAGATCTTTATAGAGGAACAAAGAGCTGTTGAGAAGATGCCAGGTCATCAAAATAGAGCCGTTTGGAATTGAAGCTTCAGCCAACATTAATTCCTTCTGTTATGGTGTGCGAACTTAGAAAAACAGAGGAACATGTTTTGAATTGTTTCCTTAAAAACTGGCTGCGTGTTTCGTCCAAGGAGACAAGGGTTGTAGAGAGCGGTTCTGACTGTACAGTACTTTACTGTTGACAGTGACAGTTGTTGACTTCTGCGTTTCCTTCAGACTCAGACTCCCAGTCTTCAGACGCAGTTCTTCAGAAGCTGGTCTTTCAGACACTGTTCATCAGACGCACCTCTTCAGACGCAGGTCATCAGACGCACTTCTTCAGAAGCTGGTCTTCAGACGCACTGTTCATCAGACGTTGTCTTCAGAAGCTGGTCATCAGACGCTATCTTCAGATGCACTGTTCATCAGACGCTGTCTTCAGAAGCTGTCTTCAGACTTGCAACACAAGCTTCAAAATTTTCCTTCTGCTCTTAACTTAATCTTTCAGAACCATCATTAGATACAACAATTAAATATATGGTCCTGCACACTTAGAACAAGTATTAGCATATCCAATTTTCTTTTTAACACTTTGTTATCATCAAACCTCAAAAGGGACTTGTTCATACATTTTGTTCCAACAGTTGGACCATTGCCTGATATGGATAATTCCGTTGAATAGTAATTCGAAATTCCTTTGCTGAAACTGGAAGTATACGTTCATTCTCTTTGTCCTTGAAGTTCTTTGTCTGTTTCTACACGTGGTCAGAAGAAGACAAAATTGTACTCAGATCATTGATGGAGACTGTAGTACCCCAATTTTGTCCTAAGCCTTTTAAAACAAAAATCAAAAAAAATCAAAGAGGGAAAAAAAAAGTCAAAGTCAACCAAAGTCAACAAAAAAGTCAACATTTCAAAAATGATGACTTCGCACTGCGAAGCTCACTTCGCACTGCGAAGTCTGCGATTTTTCTGCAGATTTTTGGTTTCTTTGATTTAATTCCAGATTTTGTTGCACATCATTTGCATATTTATTTTAATCAGCATTCATGGCTAATTGGGCCAAGCAAAACCAGAAATGAGAGACTTGCCATTAATGCCAAGGTTGGAAGCTTTTTCTTCCAACCTAGCATGTGACAAGCAAGTGGGCTTGCCCTTGGGCAGCTCTTGTCCCTCCCAAGTGACCTGTTAACCACCCCAAGGTTGCCAGCCACCTGCTTGAAGACTTTCCTCCTGCTTGCTCCCCCAAAACCAGTCAAACCAGCTGGATTTTTCACTTGAAAAAGCCATGAGTGCCTACCCTGTTTTGCAACAGCTTTTCATCCCTCTCACACCAGCCATATGTAGCCTTTTGCATTCCCCAATCTCTGCACATCACAGTGCACGTTTTTATTGATCAACCATTGAGATTGCAAGGATTGATCCCCAAGCTTGGCCAATTGCAATTCAGCCATGTTTCTCATCATTGCTATCCTAAAACCTTTGATTTTGTGGCTGAAATCAGTCAAAGACTTAACCCTTGGCACAAGGCAGAGTTGCCTTTATCCATTAGCATTAAATGCAAAGCCAAATAGCCTGGATTTAGCCCACAAATCAGCTAGGTCCTATGGATTTTCCATCATTACTAGAGATTGCATTTTGGCCTATAAATAGAGATGCAAGGCAAGAGGAAATGCAGCATTGCATAGCATAAGATAGAGCAGTTAACACAGCATTCAAAGAGCAAAAGAAACACTACTCATTCCAGCCAAACAACCAGAGAAAACCAATCAAACACAAAGCTTTGCACAAGTTCAAAGTTCATCACCAATATCAAAAACCTTTGTGAGAACTTTCAACCAATTCAAATCCACTGCAGCTGGAGCTTTGCTAAGGATCTCTGTAAGTTTCTAAGCTTTTGTTTTGCATTTTCAAGTGTGCTTGCATAGCAATTTTGGTCCAAAACCCTTTGGTTCTAAAAAACCCCTTTTGAATTTCAAAGAAATCCCAAGGTTTTCAAAACATCAAAACTGGTTTGTCCAGCCTTTTTCATCCTAAAAACTCAAAGTTTTTCACTCTCCTAAAAGGTCCTGAGTGTGTTCAGAAGTTGTTTCTGAACAACAGTTCAGAAACAGCTTCTGAACTCAAAAATTTGCATTGTTCGTAGTGCGAAGTCATGGTCGCAGTGCGACCATGACAGAACTCAGAATCTGAGTTTAGGTGCCCAAAGGGCCAATTTTTGAGGTTCTAGCCCAAGAGCTCAGAACCTAGGAGTTTTAAAACCCATATTTTTCAAACCAGTTCAAGGATTTTGCATAATATTGGAAAATTCGCAAGTTCGGGTAACACTTTGTGGATAACTTGCAAAACAAGTTATGTTCCCAATCTTTCAAAACAACTAGAGCAAACCAGCTATGTTCATCATTTTCAAATTAAAACTTGAACAATAAACATTGTTCATGATTTTCAAAACTCAAACATGAACATACGCCGAATTCGTTCGCTTTTCAAAACCGCTCACAAAATGAGCCGAACTTATGCGTTTTCTAACAAAATTGCTAAAATCCCTTCACTTTGGTTTCCAAACCAAATGTTTTGATATACTTTGGGATTTCTAAAAGAATTCTACCCAAAAACTTGAATGAAAAAGGGATGGTGTGACGTATGTCTCTCCATTGCCCCGATTGTACGAATGCGTGACGTATGTCTCGTCGTTCGGACAATCGTCATTCCATTTTCAACGTATTCAACCATAACCAAACCAAATCTTGGCCCCTTGTGGTCAATCCGAACCTTTTGGTCCCCCATGGCCACTAGATCCAAACCCTCGACTCGTTTGAGTCACTCGGTCAATGTTCGACTCGTCCGAGTCCATTGTACCCGTTCTTGATCCCAGTGGATCAATCGAACAATCCCCCGACTCGTTGGAGTCCCCTCGGTCAATGATTGACTCGATTGAGTCCATTGCACCTCTTTTGGTTCCATAGCGACCAACTCAACCCCTTTTACCCAACGGACATGTTTTGCCCATTCTAGCGCGATTCGTGAACAAACGCTTAATAAGTCTCCCAAGCGCGAGCATACAAGCAAGACGCTTAATAAGTCTCTCGAGCGCGAGCATACATGTACGTTTTTCTAGGAAAGAACTACGTACGCTTTGAATTCTCCGACTACCGGGAGATACGTAGGAGCAAGATCGACATCTTGTCAAGCACAATAATAAAAAACTTTCTTTTTCCCTTTTCGTTTGTTTTCATCTCTTTTCCCCCCTTTTTAGTATATTATATTTTGACATAGATAAGCATGCGCGCAAAACATTTAAAAACAATTTAAGCTTTAGCCAAATAGAAGGTTCCCGTTGAGTACAACGGACGTGAGGGGTGCTATTACCTTCCCCTTGCGTAATCGACTCCCGAACCCGACAATGGTTGCGATGACCAGTCCTTTTCCTCATCGTCAAGGGTTTTATTATCGTTTCCCTTTCAAAAAAAAACATAAGGGTTTATCAACGTTCCCTTTACACAAAAACTTTGGTGGCGACTTCACAAAGGCCCTCCGAGCGTCCTCGGAGGATTTGCGCGTTTTTTTTAAAAAAAACGAGGTGCGCACAGCTGGCGACTTCACTGGGGAATCCTTTTCCCACTAGCGAGTCAAGCCTATCCTATTTGGCTTTTAAGCTAAATGTTTTTTATCTTCTTTGCGCGCATGCTTTTATTTTTATTTTTTTATCTATGTCATTCCCATGCTTTATGTTTATAACTGCTTTATTTTGCTTTATATTCATATCATATATATCAAATGCGGGGATGTTACTTGAGCGATGTTACTCCACATTGTTCGGGTTAATGTCGGACGTGTGAGGCTCTCTACCCGAGCTCGAGAGAAAACTAAGTTAGAATGGTGGTTGTGAGCGGAAGCCCGCGTTGACGTATGTCCGTGAGGTAGGATGCCCAACCCCGCTTAGAGGAGATTTTCACGTGGAATTAATTGAAGTCATGTTGACGTATGTCCATAGACAACCTTAATTCCATGTGAGATCTATGACTCTAGGGACCTCTTCTTAGGAAGTCTCATCTTTAGAGCCTACACGTGAGAATGGGGGGAAGTTCTGAACGTTCATATACCAAACCCCTGCATGTCGTAACATTTGCATTCATAAAACTTTTTGCATAAACAAAAAAAAGGGGCATTTTTTTGCATACTCATTGCATTCATACATTTACATGCATTTTCATGCATTTCAAAGCAAAACCCTCACATCATCCCCTCACTAAAAACACAAAAAAAAAAAAAAGTACCCGACCCGGTGTACAGTAGCGTTTCTGATGAGATCCGAGCAACCGGAAGGCCATCGAATTTCCAGAAAACATTTCTTTGTCCAAGTAATTTAACATGTTTTAAAAAAAAATCATTTTGCTCTTTATGGGCCCCCCATATTTCAAATCATTTACGTCATTAATAAAGTTGCAGTTTATGTTCAAAAGAGTTCGTTTTTCTTTCGTTCTTAAATAAATTTTCGCAACCCTACAAAAAAAAATCATCATAATTACACCACCAAAAAACTAACACCGCTACGATCCCTCATGACTTCAATTTTCCAATTAACCAAACGGAAGATGATAATAAGGACGATTTTGAACCTCCTGAAGGATTGCCCAGACTTGGGGACCAAGAGGATAGGGTAATGCAACCTCACCAAGAGAGCCCTCAAAAAAATAGCACCACAGTTCTCCTTCTGCCGGGGCACACTCTATAAGAGAAATCATAGTCTCACTCAGACGTGTGGATAAACATGAAGCAGTCATGCTCACCAAAGAAACCCATGTGGAGTCCTTCCAAACTCATGCCAAGACATATCACAAGTGACAAATTAACGCCGACAAGGGGCACATACCACAAACACCTCTGAATGTCATAACATCACCCTAACCTTTCTCTATATGGGGCATAGACATGTTTGGAATGATTGAGCCAAAGGCTTCAAAAGGGCACCAGTTCATGCCAGCTGCATCAACTGTTTCACCAAATGGGTTGAAGTAGCTTCATATGCAAACGTAACCAAACAAGTGGTCGCCCAATTCATCAAAAAAGAAACCATTTGCCGTTACGGCACTCCCCACAATTTCCCACAAAAGGCCAAGTCGTCATTGGCATTCCTCACATTCCCAAACAAACAAAGCCCAATTTTCATTGGCATCCCCAAACACAAAAAGCCCAGTCGTCACTAGCATTCCTCACATCTCCAACAAAAGACCAATTTTTATTGGCACACACAATTGCCAAACAAAAAGCCCAATTCCATTGGCCCTCACAAACCCCATTTCCAATAAAAGCCCGACCTTGCTCGGAAGCCAACATAAAAGCCCGACCTCGCTCGGCACCCCATCATAAAAAGCCCGACCTCGCTCGGCATCCAAAATCAAAAGCCCGACCTTGCTCGGAGGCCAATCACAAAAAGCCCGACCTTGCTCGGAAGCCACCATAAAAGCCCGACCTCGCTCGGCATCCAAAAAAAAAGGAAAAAAGAAAAGCTCGACATTGCTCGGCATCCAAGCACAATAAAGCCTAATTTTTATTGGCATTCACCAAACACAAACAAGGTTCGACCAACTGAACCTCATAAAAGAGAAACACCTCACAGCATTGTGGCATGGACAGCTCGACAAGAAAGTTCATTCTCGAGAATTTAGAGAAGGAGACTTAATGCTTGGAAAAAAAGGTATTACCCGTCCACGAAGATCCCCTTATCAATAAACTCCAGCGCAGTCAAAAAATATATATGCCAAAAAGAAGAAAGAGCTCGCTAAATCGAAAACCCGAAAAGGGCGGTTTAGGCAATAGAGAGCGTCCTGGTAGATCGAAAACCTGAAAAGGCGGTCTAGGCAAAAATTAAGGACATCAAAAAAGGAAGTATACCCCAGTGGACTGAAAACTCGAAAGAGCGGTCCAGGTAAAAATTAGGGGTTTCAAAAAAAAAGAGGCAAAAGACTGCGGCACGTGAGGTCCGGACAGAATTCAAGAGGGAAAGAGTCAACCTCATTATCATCTTTCAAAAGCGAGTTATTTCGAAGTCATAGGGAAAGTAGCACGTGAAACCCAAGCAAATCTTCATTTGCCTTTTTGTTTCTTCCTTTTTCTCTATCTCAGTAATCACCTCTTATAGGGATTACATTTTCACGAATAGTTACTCATACAAGGGACTAAGTTTCGTTGAATCAAAATCATTTTAAACCTTTTCATTGTTATGCGTCCTTACTTGCTCATAAAATGTGTTTTTATTCATGATAGATAATGCATTGAAATATGGGAAATAAAAAAAAACTTGCAAAAAATGTTTTTTACTTGGACGTTAAATGTAAAAAGAATTTCGTTGGTCCCCGTTATTGCATCAGAGGACTCAAAACTTGAAGCTCTGCATCAGTCATTTTAAAACTCATGCTCTTCAGCAGAAATAAGTGCGTAGCTCACGGCGCGTAAAACGCAAAGATCCCGGGTGTCGGAGGAACAAATTTCCCCAAATAAAGCTCACCCCAAACATCCAAACATCAACCAAGGCTGGATATCGATCATGCTTCCAAAATGATCCTTATATCCCCATGAAGCCAAAATCTCATTGACTTTCCCCAGGGAGTCTCAACCCAAAACAAAAAGTCCAATCATCATTGGCAATCACAAATACAAATCCTCAGGAAAAGCCCGACCTTGCTCGGCACCCAATCATCATATATGCATATCATGCATAACACTCACACATGCATCATGTCAATAACACTCATACATGCATCATGTCAATTTCATTCATGCATGCATATCCAAATCAATCATACACATGCATTTCATAATCATGTCATGCATCCTCAATGAGGATTCTCCGGTGAGTATCACATATTCACCAGCATCCATCAACAGTTAAGTAAGTGTTCCCCAGTGAACCTCCTTCACAAACTGTCCCCGATTCCCCAGCGGGAATCTCTGATTGAGCCTATCTCATATCATGTTGCATTGCATATCATACTGCATAAGTTAACATGAAGCATAACATGCATCATACAATCATGTTTTCCAGCTCGAAGCTGGGCACCTATTCAGGGTAAGACCATTTCAGTTTAGGAATCGACCTCTAGTGTAAGCGGCTAGATAAGATTACCTAACTTCACCGTTAGGAATCGACCTTCAGTGTAAGCGGCTGAATAAGATTACCTATCTTAGGTATCGACCTCTAGTGTAAGCGGCTAGATAAGATCACCTCCATCAGTGTATCGACCTTCAGTGTTAGCGGCTGAATAAGATCACTCCCCCGTTAGGAATCGACCTTCAGTGTTAGCGGCTGAATAAGATTACCTATCTTAGGTATCGACCTCTAGTGTAAGCGGCTAGATAAGATCACCCTTCCTCAGTGTTCGACCTTCAGTGTTAGCGGCTGAATAAGATCACTCCCCCGTTAGGAATCGACCTTCAGTGTTAGCGGCTGAATAAGATTACCTATCTTAGGTATCGACCTCTAGTGTAAGCGGCTAGATAAGATCACCTCCCTCAGTGTATCGACCTTCAGTGTTAGCGGCTGAATAAGATCACTCCCCCGTTAGGAATCGACCTTCAGTGTTAGCGGCTGAATAAGATTACCTATCTTAGGTATCGACCTCTAGTGTAAGCGGATAGATAAGATCACCTTTCTCAGTGTATCGACCTCTAGTGTAAGCGGCTAGATAAGATCACCCTTCCTCAGTGTTCGACCTTCAGTGTTAGCGGCTGAATAAGATCACTTCCCCGTTAGGAATCGACCTTCAGTGTTAGCGGCTGAATAAGATTACCTATCTTAGGTATCGACCTCTAGTGTAAGCGGCTAGATAAGATCACCTCCCTCAGTGTATCGACCTTCAGTGTTAGCGGCTGAATAAGATCACTCCCCCGTTAGGTATCGACCTCTAGTGTAAGCGGCTAGATAAGATCACCTCCCTCAGTGTATCGACCTTCAGTGTTAGCGGCTGAATAAGATCACCTCACCGTTAGGAATCGACCTTCAGTGTTAGCGGCTGAATAAGATTACCTATCTTAGGTATCGACCTCTAGTGTAAGCGGCTAGATAAGATCACCTCCCTCAGTGTATCGACCTTCAGTGTTAGCGGCTGAATAAGATCACTCCCCCGTTAGGAATCGACCTTCAGTGTAAGCGGCTGAATAAGATCACCTATCTTAAGGTATCGACCTCTAGTGTAAGCGGCTAGATAAGATCACCTTTCTCAGTGTATTGACCTCTAGTGTAAGCGGCTAGATAAGATCACACCCATCCTCAGGAATCTACCTTCAGTGTAAGCGGCTGGATACGATTACCTTCATCCCCAGTGGATCTACCTCCAGTGTTAGCGGCTGGATACGATCAACCTTTTCAAATCATTGCATTTGCATATTTTACTTTACTGCAAATTTTTTCCATTCCGCGAAGGACAAAATTCGGGTCCTTCTTTTACTTAATTGATCTTCGCAAAGAGTTCATGAGATGCCCTCGGCACTCACACACTCTATGCAAAGACACAGTTAAGTAGGGGCAGCTGTAGTACCCCAATTTTGTCCTAAGCCTTTTAAAACAAAAATCAAAAAAAATCAAAGAGGAAAAAAAAAAGTCAAAGTCAACCAAAGTCAACAAAAAAGTCAACATTTCAAAAATGATGACTTCGCACTGCGAAGCTCACTTCGCACTGCGAAGTCTGCGATTTTTCTGCAGATTTTTGGTTTCTTTGATTTAATTCCAGATTTTGTTGCACATCATTTGCATATTTATTTTAATCAGCATTCATGGCTAATTGGGCCAAGCAAAACCAGAAATGAGAGACTTGCCATTAATGCCAAGGTTGGAAGCTTTTTCTTCCAACCTAGCATGTGACAAGCAAGTGGGCTTGCCCTTGGGCAGCTCTTGTCCCTCCCAAGTGACCTGTTAACCACCCCAAGGTTGCCAGCCACCTGCTTGAAGACTTTCCTCCTGCTTGCTCCCCCAAAACCAGTCAAACCAGCTGGATTTTTCACTTGAAAAAGCCATGAGTGCCTACCCTGTTTTGCAACAGCTTTTCATCCCTCTCACACCAGCCATATGTAGCCTTTTGCATCCCCCAATCTCTGCACATCACAGTGCACGTTTTTATTGATCAACCATTGAGATTGCAAGGATTGATCCCCAAGCTTGGCCAATTGCAATTCAGCCATGTTTCTCATCATTGCTATCCTAAAACCTTTGATTTTGTGGCTGAAATCAGTCAAAGACTTAACCCTTGGCACAAGGCAGAGTTGCCTCTATCCATTAGCATTAAATGCAAAGCCAAATAGCCTGGATTTAGCCCACAAATCAGCTAGGTCCTATGGATTTTCCATCATTACTAGAGATTGCATTTTGGCCTATAAATAGAGATGCAAGGCAAGAGGAAATGCAGCATTGCATAGCAAAAGATAGAGCAGTTAACACAGCATTCAAAGAGCAAAAGAAACACTACTCATTCCAGCCAAACAACCAGAGAAAACCAATCAAACACAAAGCTTTGCACAAGTTCAAAGTTCATCACCAATATCAAAAACCTTTGTGAGAACTTTCAACCAATTCAAATCCACTGCAGCTGGAGCTTTGCTAAGGATCTCTGTAAGTTTCTAAGCTTTTGTTTTGCATTTTCAAGTGTGCTTGCATAGCAATTTTGGTCCAAAACCCTTTGGTTCTAAAAAACCCCTTTTGAATTTCAAAGAAATCCCAAGGTTTTCAAAACATCAAAACTGGTTTGTCCAGCCTTTTTCATCCTAAAAACTCAAAGTTTTTCACTCTCCTAAAAGGTCCTGAGTGTGTTCAGAAGTTGTTTCTGAACAACAGTTCAGAAACAGCTTCTGAACTCAAAAATTCGCATTGTTCGCAGTGCGAAGTCACGGTTGCAGTGCGACCATGACAGAACTCAGAATCTGAGTTTAGGTGCCCAAAGGGCCAATTTTTGAGGTTCTAGCCCAAGAGCTCAGAACCTAGGAGTTTTAAAACCCATATTTTTCAAACCAGTTCAAGGATTTTGCATAATATTGGAAAATTCGCAAGTTCGGGTAACACTTTGTGGATAACTTGCAAAACAAGTTATGTTCCCAATCTTTCAAAACAACTAGAGCAAACCAGCTATGTTCATCATTTTCAAATTAAAACTTGAACAATAAACATTGTTCATGATTTTCAAAACTCAAACATGAACATACGCCGAATTCGTTCGTTTTTCAAAACCGCTCACAAAATGAGCCGAACTTATGCGTTTTCTAACAAAATTGCTAAAATCCCTTCACTTTGGTTTCCAAACCAAATGTTTTGATATACTTTGGGATTTCTAAAAGAATTCTACCCAAAAACTTGAATGAAAAAGGGATGGTGTGACGTATGTCTCTCCATTGCCCCGATTGTACGAATGCGTGACGTATGTCTCGTCGTTTGGACAATCGTCATTCCATTTTCAACGTATTCAACCATAACCAAACCAAATCTTGGCCCCTTGTGGTCAATCCGAACCTTTTGGTCCCACGTGGCCACTAGATTCAAACCCTCGACTCGTTTGAGTCACTCGGTCAATGTTCGACTCGTCCGAGTCCATTGTACCCGTTCTTGATCCCAGTGGATCAATCGAACAATCCCCCGACTCGTTGGAGTCCCCTCGGTCAATGATTGATTCGATTGAGTCCATTGCACCTCTTTTGGTCCCATAGCGACCAACTCAACCCTTTTTACCCAACGGACATGTTTTGCCCATTCTAGCGCGATTCGTGAACAAACGCTTAATAAGTCTCCCAAGCGCGAGCATACAAGCAAGACGCTTAATAAGTCTCCCGAGCGCGAGCATACAAGCTACGTTTTAATCGCAAGAATTCGGTTAAAACATTGTCCATTTAAAATTAACCAACACATGTACGTTTTTCTACCAAAGAACTACGTACGCTTTGAATTCTCCGACTACCGGGAGATACGTAGGAGCAAGATCGACATCTTGTCAAGCGCAATAATAAAAAACTTTCTTTTTCCCTTTTCGTTTGTTTTCATCTCTTTTCCCCACTTTTTAGTATATTATATTTTGACATAGATAAGCATGCGCGCAAAACATTTAAAAACAATTTAAGCTTTAGCCAAATAGAAGGTTCCCGTTGAGTACAACGGACGTGAGGGGTGCTAATACCTTCCCCTTGCGTAATCGACTCCCGAAACCGACAATGGTTGCGATGACCAGTCCTTTTCCTCATCGTCAAGGGTTTTATTATCGTTTCCCTTTCAAAAAAAACATAAGGGTTTATCAACGTTCCCTTTACACAAAAACTTTGGTGGCGACTTCACAAAGGCCCTCCGAGCGTTCGAGGACGTCCTCGGAGGATTTGCGCGTTTTTTTTAAAAAAAAACGAGGTGCGCACAGCTGGCGACTTCACTGGGGAATCCTTTTCCCACTAGCGAGTCAAGCCTATCCTATTTGGCTTTTAAGCTAAATGTTTTTTATCTTCTTTGCGCGCATGCTTTTATTTTTATTTTTTTATCTATGTCATTCCCATGCTTTATGTTTATAACTTCTTTATTTTGCTTTATATTCATATCATATATATCAAATGCGGGGATGTTACTTGAGCGATGTTACTCCACATTGTTCGGGTTAATGCCAGACGTGTGAGGCTCTCTACCCGAGCTCGAGAGAAAACTAAGTTAGAATGGTGGTTGTGAGCGGAAGCCCGCGTTGACGTATGTCCGTGAGGTAGGATGCCCAACCCCGCTTAGAGGAGATTTTCACGTGGAATTAATTGAAGTCATGTTGACGTATGTCCATAGACAACCTTAATTCCATGTGAGATCTATGACTCTAGGGACCTCTTCTTAGGAAGTATCATCTTTAGAGCCTACACGTGAGAATGGGGGGAAGTTCTGAACGTTCATATACCAAACCCCTGCATGTCATAACATTTGCATTCATAAAACTTTTTGCATAAACAAAAAAAAAGGGGCATTTTTTTGCATACTCATTGCATTCATACATTTACATGCATTTTCATGCATTTCAAAGCAAAACCCTCACATCATCCCCTCACTAAAAACACAAAAAAAAAAAAGAAGTACCTGACCCGGTGTACAGTAGTGTTTCTGATGAGATCCGAGCAACCGGAAGGCCATCGAATTTCCAGAAAACATTTCTTTGTCCAAGTAATTTAACATGTTTTAAAAAAAATCATTTTGCTCTTTATGGGCCCCCCATATTTCAAATCATTTACGTCATTAATAAAGTTGCAGTTTATGTTCAAAAGAGTTCGTTTTTCTTTCGTTCTTAAATAAATTTTCGCAACCCTACAAAAGAAAAATCATCATAATTACACCACCAAAAAACTAACACCGCTACGATCCCTCATGACTTCAATTTTCCAATTAACCAAACAGAAGATGATAATAAGGACGATTTTGAACCTCCTGAAGGATTGTCCAGACTTGGGGACCAAGAGGATAGGGTAATGCAACCTCACCAAGAGAGCCCTCAAAAAAATAGCACCACAGTTCTCCTTCTGCCGGGGCACACTCTATAAGAGAAATCATAGTCTCACTCAGACGTGTGGATAAACATGAAGCAGTCATGCTCACCAAAGAAACCCATGTGGAGTCCTTCCAAACCCATGCCAAGACATATCACAAGTGACAAATTAACGCCGACAAGGGGCACATACCACAAACACCTCTGAATGTCATAACATCACCCTAACCTTTCTCTATATGGGGCATAGACATGTTTGGAATGATTGAGCCAAAGGCTTCAAAAGGGCACCAGTTCATGCCAGCTGCATCAACTGTTTCACCAAATGGGTTGAAGTAGCTTCATATGCAAACGTAACCAAACAAGTGGTCGCCCAATTCATCAAAAAAGAAACCATTTGCCGTTACGGCACTCCCCACAATTTCCCACAAAAGGCCAAGTCGTCATTGGCATTCCTCACATTCCCAAACAAACAAAGCCCAATTTTCATTGGCATCCCCAAACACAAAAAGCCCAGTCGTCACTAGCATTCCTCACATCTCCAACAAAAGACCAATTTTTATTGGCACACACAATTGCCAAACAAAAAGCCCAATTCCATTGGCCCTCACAAACCCCATTTCCAATAAAAGCCCGACCTTGCTCGGAAGCCAACATAAAAGCCCGGCCTCGCTCGGCACCCCATCATAAAAAGCCCGACCTCGCTCGGCATCCAAAATCAAAAGCCCGACCTTGCTCGGAGGCCAATCACAAAAAGCCCGACCTTGCTCGGAAGCCAACATAAAAGCCCGACCTCGCTCGGCATCCAAAAAAAAAAAGGAAAAAAAAAAAAGCTCGACCTTGCTCGGCATCCAAGCACAATAAAGCCTAATTTTTATTGGCATTCACCAAACACAAACAAGGTTCGACCAACTGAACCTCATAAAAGAGAAACACCTCACAGCATTGTGGCATGGACAGCTCGACAAGAAAGTTCATTCTCGAGAATTTAGAGAAGGAGACTTAATGCTTGGAAAAAAAGGTATTACCCGTCCATGAAGATCCCCTTATCAATAAACTCCAGCGCAGTCAAAAAATATATATGCCAAAAAGAAGAAAGAGCTCGCTAAATCGAAAACCCGAAAAGGGCGGTTTAGGCAATAGAGAGCGTCCTGGTAGATCGAAAACCTGAAAAGGCGGTCTAGGCAAAAATTAAGGACATCAAAAAAGGAAGTATACCCCAGTGGACTGAAAACTCGAAAGAGCGGTCCAGGTAAAAATTAGGGGTTTCAAAAAAAAAGAGGCAAAAGACTGCGGCACGTGAGGTCCGGACAGAATTCAAGAGGGAAAGAGTCAACCTCATTATCATCTTTCAAAAGCGAGTTATTTCGAAGTCATAGGGAAAGTAGCACGTGAAACCCAAGCAAATCTTCATTTGCCTTTTTGTTTCTTCCTTTTTTCTCTATCTCAGTAATCACCTCTTATAGGGATTACATTTTCACGAATAGTTACCCATACAAGGGACTAAGTTTCGTTGAATCAAAATCATTTTTAAACCTTTTCATTGTTATGCGTGTTGGAACAAAATGTGTTTAACAAGTCTCTTACAAATAAGAGGGAGATTGTTGAAACATTTATGTGTAAACATATCTCTCTTTATGGTTTTGATGATAACAAAGTATTAAAGAGAAAATTGGTTATATGCTAATGCTTTGTTCAAGTGTTTCAGAACCACATGCTTAATAAGTATTGATTGATAATGGTTATGAAGAACAAGCTAAAGAGCAAGAAGGAAAGCCAAGAAGCAAGGTTGCAAGGCTAAGAAGAAACTGGTCCTGAAGAAGTGCTCCTGAAGAGAAGCCTCTGAAGAGGTCCTGAAGAAGTGCAGCTTCTGAAGTCTGGGTGCCTCTGAAGAAGTCAACGCAAGTCAACTCCTGAAGCCAGCCTCTGATCCGTACAACTAAGTCAGCTTCTGATCCGTACAAAGAGAGCTTCTGATCACTGTTCAGTGAGAAGCTTCTGAAGCTGATATGGCATGGAAAAGCAACCAGTACTGTGCGTATTTAATGCCTGGAGGTGTCAGATCAACTCAATGGAACAGTTGTTCCCCTGACCCAAACATTCTCCAGTTTTTAAGGTGGGCCAATTCAAAAATGGCACCTGCCCTGTTCTGACAGATAAAGTGCAGCACACTTTTGCAGCAACCTAGTCCAATTGCAACGGCTAAATTCCTGATTTCCAGCAAATCTTCAACAGCTCTATTTTTGTCTATAAAAGGAGGAAGATTTGAAGAAGAAAATGTTGAAGACTCTTTGAAACGCATTGCTGAAACTCTGCCCTGTTTTCTGTGTAAAAACTGTCAAAGTTCAAATCTCTTAGAAATTCTTCAGTCTTTGTAACTTAGGAATTTCTTAAGGTTAAGAGTCTTAACCTGTGTTGTATTTAGAGAACACCTCTGATATTTGATCAAGTGTTCATCCCAAACTTCTTTACTTGTAAACCAGTTTGGTCCCTAAAGTCTTAGTCTGTATACTAAGCATTTGTAACCTCATTCCTTTGTGGTCTGAGTCAGAAGCCTCTTGTCTTTGTGACTTGAGCATTGGGAAGTCTCTTGTCTTAGTGACTTGAGCATTGGAAGTCTCTTCCTTGGTGGTTGAGCATAGAAGTCTCTTTCTTTGTGATTGAGCAGCTGGAAGTCTCTTTCTTAGTGATTGAGCAATTGTAATCAAAACTGATTATAGTGAACTCTCTTGTTGGACACAAGGGGACAGGACTACTTCTCACATTGAGAAGGAACCTGTATAATTTGCTGTGTCTTCTCTTTTCCCTTCTCTTTTCATTATTGAATCCGCTGCATAACTGCTGATAGCAGTTCAGAACTGATTCATATCAGCTTCTGAACTTGACTGAAGTTTTGAAAAGAAAAGATAACAAGTTTTTAGAGTCACACAATTCAACCCCCCCCTTCTTGTGTGTTTGTTTTTCTCACCTTCAGTTGGTATCGGAGCTCCGGTTCTGATATTAACACTTAACAGTGTGTCAGTAGGATCCTGAGAAAAACATGGCCTCAACTAGTGTTTCACCTCCACCATCTCCCAGAAATCAAAGAAATGTCCAATATGACTATAGTACTGAAGAAAAGAAGTCTAGGTCACACAATAAACCCCCTATGTTTACTGGTGACCCAGAAAAATTCTCTTGGTGGAAGAGCAAAATGTATAGTCACATTATTGGGATTGATGATACTCTATGGGATATTATTGAAGATGGAATCACTATCCCAGTAGATGAAGAAGGTGTTGCTGTCAACAGAAGAACTCTGAGTGATGCAGAAAGAAAGATCTATAGGAAGCATCATCATGTGAGAGGAATCATTGTAGATTCATTACCTCATACTGAGTATCAGAAGCTGAGTGACAAGTCAACAGCCAAAGCAATATTCACATCCCTCTGCTCTAACTATGAAGGTAATCAGAAGGTTAGAGAAGCTAAGGCAAACATACTTGTTCAGCAATATGAATTGTTCAGAATGAAAGAGGATGAAAATATTGAGACTATGTTCTCAAGATTTCAGACTCTGGTTTCTGGACTTCAGATTCTGAAGAAGAGTTATACCACAGCTGATCATGTGAATAAAATCCTTAGAAGTCTGCCATCCAAATGGAGACCTAAAGTGACTGCCATTGAGGAAGCTAAAGATCTAAATACTTTAAGTATTGAAGATCTTATAAGCTCACTCAAGGTGCATGAACTGGGACTCAATGAGGATGAGCCTGTTAGAGAACCAAAAACATTGGCTCTGAAGTCTAAAAGAAAACCTGCTAAAGCTTTGAAAGCAATTGAATCTGAAGAAGAGTTTCCTGAGGGAAATTCTGATGAAGATTCAGATGCTGATGAGCTTGCAATGATTTCTAAAAGACTTCAGTATCTGATGAATAGAAAGAAAAAATTCTCTAACAGAAGCAGTAACTTCAGAGGATCTGGTTCTGGCTCAAAAAGGGATATCCAGAAGGAAAGCTGCTACAACTGTAAAAAGCCTGGCCACTTCATTGCTGATTGTCCTGATCTTCAGAAGGAAAAATCAAAAGAAAAAGCAAAGAAGTCCAGCTCAAAGTCCAGCAATTTCAGAAATAAGCTTAAGAAGAGTCTCATGGCTAAATGGGATGATCTGGACAATGAGTCAGAATCTGATGAGGAAGAAGCAAACCTGGCCCTGATGGCAATTGCATCTTCTGATGCAGAATCATGTTCAGATTCTGATGAAGAAGATGAGGTATATTCTGAACTCTCTAGATCTGATTTAATTGAAACAGTTAATGATCTTATGAGTCATCTTAAAAGCAAGTTAAAAGAAATTAAGACTTTGAAAAATCAAACAAACTTGCCGTCTGAGGAAAACCTTAAACTTCAGAATCAAATTTTTGAATATGATGAGGAAGTTGAGGAACTCAGAAAAGAGGCTCATAAGAAATCTGAAGAGGTTCCTAATGATCAGGAAATAGCTCTTCAGGATTTTATGTTAACTGGGTTCAACAGAACTAAAATTGCCTCTATGATGTATAATATGATCAGAAATAAAGGTGAAGGCATTGGCTATGATTTATTCAAACCTTCAAAAGATTTAAACTCACCTTCATGTTCTGATGATATTTTAAAAGGCAATGGCATATGCTTTGTGTCTGCTTCTGATAATTCTGAGAAATTGAAAGTATCAGAATCTGAGACTAAGTCAGAAGTTCTGAACAACTCAGACTCTGAAGCTTCTGTACCTAAGGGTAAGATAAAGGCAACTGTTAAAACCTTGCCTAAATCTAAGTCAAAAGGTCCTAAGCCTAAGAGTAAGAGGAAATCAGACTCTGAATCTGAAAAGGTTCAGAATCTGAAATGTTCAGAACCTGAAACTAGCAAGTCTCAGAATCTGAATAAATATGATTCAAATTTTTCTAAGACTGGGTTTATTAAAACTTCAAAATCTGTTAAACCAGTCAATACTAAAAATTCTCAAACTCAGAATGTTAGGCAAAGCAAGCCAAAGCAAACCAATCAGTTTTCTGCTTCAAACTGTTTTAAGAAAGGCAAAACTGAAGCTTGCCTTGTGCCTGAAGTAAACAGAGTTAGAATTCTGAAGAGATCAGAACCAAAGTACTCTAAAGGTCAGACTCTGAACAAATCAGAACCAAAGACCTTCAAGTCTCAGGTTCTGAAGAAGTCTGAGTCTAAACCTTTGAGAACTCAGGTTCTGAAGCACTCAGGTTCTGAAAGTCAGACTTATTCTAAATACAAGAATTCATGTCCAAAGTATCAGAACAAGTCTGAATACCATAACTTCAGACACAAGAAGCCAAAACCTTTCAAGACTAACCCCAAAGGACCCATGAAAATATGGGTACCTAAGTCTGAAATTATTTCAATTGCAGATATGCTTGTCATCCAAAGAAAAGGAAAAGTCCTGGTACCTGGACAGTGGATGCTCGCATCATATGACAGGAGACAAGTCTATGTTCCAAACCCTGACTCTGAAAGAGGGAGGAACTGTGGGATTTGGAGGAAGTCAGAAAGGAAAGATCATTGGTACTGGTAAGATAGGTAATTCTTCCCTGTACATTGATAATGTTTGGCTGGTAGATGGACTTAGACATAATTTACTTAGCATAAGTCAATTATGTGATAGTAATTATGAAGTCCTGTTTAATAAGAACACTTGTACTGTAATCAGTAGCAAAGACAAGTCTGTAGTGTTCAGAGGCAGCAGGAAAAACAATGTTTATAAAATTAATTTTTCTGAATTGGTTCAGCAGAAGGTAGTTTGCCTTCTGTCTGTGAGTGATGAGAAATGGGTCTGGCACAAAAGGCTGGGACATGCTAACTGGAGACTCATCTCCAAGCTTAGCAAGTTACAGCTGGTCAGAGGCTTGCCCCAAATTGACTATCACTCAGATGCACTGTGCAGTGCATGCCAAATTGGAAAGTTTTCTAAAACTTCTTTTAAACCAAAGAACATTGTTTCCACCTCTAAACCTCTAGAACTCCTTCACATTGATTTGTTTGGTCCTGTTGGAACTGCTTCAATCAATGGGAAGAAGTATGGACTTGTTATTGTTGATGATTATAGTAGGTGGACTTGGGTTAAATTCCTCAGAACCAAAAATGAAACATATGATGTGTTTTTCAAATTCTGCAAACAAGTACAAACAGAAACTGATTTGAAAATTTTGAAAATCAGAAGTGATCATGGTGGTGAATTTGAAAATGAACCTTTTGAAAACTTTTGTGAAGTTCATGGAATTTTCCATGAGTTCTCATCTCCTAGAACTCCACAACAAAATGGAGTTGTAGAGAGAAAGAACAGGTCTTTACAAGAAATGGCCAGAACCATGATTCATGAGTCAAAAATTGCTAAGTACTTTTGGGCAGAAGCTGTAAACACAGCATGTTATATTCAGAACAGGATCTATATCAGACCAATTCTGAATAAAACTTCATATGAATTATTTAAAGGAAGAAAACCAAGTATTTCTTATTTTCATCAGTTTGGTTGTACATGTTACATACTGAACAATAAGGTCTACCTAAAGAAATTTGATGCCAAGGCTCAAAAGGGTATCTTTTTAGGATACTCAGAGAGATCCAAGGCATACAGAGTGTATAATTCTGAAACACATGTTGTTGAAGAAGCTATACACATTAGGTTTGATGATAAGAAGCCTGGTAGTGAAATACCAGAGCTGGTTGAGAGTTTTGCAGATGTCAGAATCTCAGAGGAACCTTCAGAAGCTGAACCCAGTTCAGGTTCTGATGAAGGTTCAGAAGCTGAAAACAATGAAGACTCTGAGAAACTCTCCAGCAATGACACTACTCCTGATGCTAATCAAGATCAGCATGGTTCTGATCAAATCCCTGATGGCCCTTCAGAAGCTAATCCACCCAGAACCTCATTCAAGTACAAGTCTTCACATCCTGAGGAGTTAATCATTGGAAACAAGAACAGTCCAAGGAAGACAAGATCAGCATTCACTCAGAATGAGTCCATGCTTGGCCTGCTATCCATGATTGAGCCCACAACTACTGATGAAGCACTTGCTGATGATGGTTGGATTGTAGCAATGCAAGAAGAGCTGAACCAGTTCCAAAGGAATGATGTATGGGATCTTGTGACAAGACCTGATCAGAAGAACATCATTGGAACAAAATGGGTGTTCAGGAACAAGCTCAATGAACAAGGAGAAGTGATCAGAAACAAGGCTAGATTAGTAGCTCAAGGGTACAGCCAGCAAGAAGGAATAGACTACACTGAGACATTTGCTCCAGTAGCAAGACTGGAAGCAATCAGGTTACTTCTTTCTTATGCTATTAATCATGATATCATCTTGTATCAAATGGATGTTAAGAGTGCTTTCTTAAATGGTGTGATTTCTGAAGAAGTATATGTCAAACAACCTCCTGGTTTTGAAGATGTTAAATATCCAAATCATGTTTTTAAACTAAAGAAGTCTTTGTATGGTCTGAAACAAGCTCCCAGAGCTTGGTATGAAAGGCTAAGCAACTTCTTAATTAAAAATGGTTTTGTAAGAGGTCAAGTTGACAATACACTCTTTAGAAAAACTGTTAAGAAAGAAATCTTAATTGTACAAATCTATGTTGATGATATCATATTTGGTTCTACTAATGCCTCCCTTTGCAAGGAATTTTCTAAGTTAATGCAGGATGAATTTGAAATGAGCATGATGGGTGAGCTGAAATTCTTCTTGGGAATTCAAATCAACCAATGCAAAGAAGGTGTGTATGTTCATCAGTCCAAATACACCAAGGAGCTTCTGAAGAAGTTTCAGCTGGATGATTGCAAGCTGATGACAACACCAATGCATCCCACCTGCACCTTAAGCAAAGAGGACAATGGCACCAAAGTAGATCAGAAGCTGTACAGAGGTATGATAGGTTCTCTCCTATACTTAACTGCTTCTAGGCCAGATATTTTATTTAGTGTATGTCTGTGTGCTAGATTCCAATCAGATCCTAGAGAATCTCATATGACTGCTGTCAAGAGAATCTTCAGGTATCTGAAAGGAACAACTAATTTGGGACTTCTGTATAAGAAATCTCTAAATTATAAGCTAGTTGGATTCTGTGATGCTGACTATGCTGGGGACAGGATTGAAAGAAAATCCACCAGTGGAAACTGTCAGTTTCTTGGTGAGAATCTGATATCCTGGGCCAGCAAGAGACAAGCAACTATTGCTTTGTCAACAGCAGAAGCAGAATACATCTCAGCTGCAAGTTGTAGCACACAACTGCTCTGGATGAAACATCAATTAGAGGATTATCAGATTCATGCAGATAATATTCCAATTTATTGTGATAATACTGCTGCTATATGTCTGTCTAAAAATCCAATTCTGCATTCTAGAGCCAAGCACATAGAAATAAAACATCATTTTATAAGAGATTATGTTCAGAAAGGTGTTTTAGATATTCAGTTCATTGATACTGATCATCAATGGGCTGACATATTCACAAAACCCCTAACAGAAGAAAGATTCAATTTTATTAAAAAGAATCTGAACATGCATTTTGTCTCTTGAAAAATGTGCTTGAATCTGAATGTAATTCTTGATTCTGAGTTTATCATAAGCTAAGATTTATCAAACACTCACCTTCTGAGAGTTTGACTAAAGTTAAGCCTGAAAAACTTCAGAATCTGAAGGATCAGAACCTGGATTTTCTGACTTCTGAATCTGATAAAAATCTGATGTTGGTCAGAATCTGATAAGTATAGCTATGGGCAATGATGATTAAAGCTTTGAAAGTTATACTATAATCCTCCCAAAGTCATCAAGTAAAAATGTGTTTTTATGCTCTGATACTCATTGTTAAAATTGCCTGACAAGCAATTTTCAGTTGGTGTCAATTGTTTTCAAAATGTTTAGCACAGACACATTTTAAAAGCCTTAAGTGTTTCAGATATGTTCAGTTTCAAGAACTCTTTTCATCTTGGTATCAGTCTTTAGAAATGTTTTATTTGGTATCAGATTCTGAATTAAAACTTTTTAACTGGTATCAGACTCTGAGATAAATCCTCATTTGGTATCAGACTCTGATATACTTCTTTAAAAGCAAACTCAGAATTGCTCTGATACTGAACACTTCTCAAGAAGTTTTGCTCTGATACTGAACATAACTGGTTGCTTTGCTCTGATGCTGAACCAGTTTGTACTGAACAAGTAATGTCTGAACACAGAATGACCTGATCAGAAGCTTCAAACTTTTTCTGCTTCTGAACAGCATTCTAATTTTTCTGCAAGTCATATACTAATTGATAATCATATGATTGCACAAATATCTCACAATCCTGATTAGTTCAACCCCCCCCAAATTCTGCATCCTTTTGAAATCTTTTCAAACTTGGTGTCAGAACTGCTTTCAAACTCTTTCAAAAAGGGGGAAACTGAACTGCTTTGGTACCTGCTTTAAAACTATTTTCAAATCCATTTCTGCTCTGATACAGATATTTTCAAACTCTCTTGACAAAGAGGGATAAATTTTTCTGTCTTAAGGGGAGAAAGTAGTACTTTTTGTTGATGACAAAAGGGGGAGAAAAGTAAAACAAGTATTAAAGCACCTGAGCTCAAATAAGTTAAAATTGTCAAAAGCTCTGATACAATTGTTAGGATTAAGTTCTGATACAATTGTTAAGCTAGCTCTGATATATTGGTTGACTAGCTCTGATACATTTCTGACAATATTTAACTTATGAGAACTGCTTTTTAATTCTTAGCCTCTGAAGTAAATTTTTTGGCTCTGATATATTCTGTGAGATATATGTAACTCTTAGTGAGTAAAATAGAATTTAAAATAACCTGGATAAGACTCAGGGAGCTTACAAAACTCATCCTGTGGATTATCAGACTTAGGGGGAGAGCTTACAAACCTCAGAACCTGAAGTCAACAAGTCATTTTAAATTCTGAGTGTAAATTTCACTATATTGTTTTAAGTTAAGCTTAATTAACATGGATAAGAATCAAGGGGAGCTTACAAACCTTTCCTGAAGTCAGAATGTTAATTGAACTTAATAACAATTCTGAAGTTTTCACATTTATGTTTTTAACTGAACTTAATTAACTTGGATCAAACTCAGGGGGAGCTTACAAACCTCACACCCTGCAGTTAACTTGTCAATTAAGTTAACAACAATTTTCTGTTTTAATACTTATGTTTGTCATCATCAAAAAGGGGGAGATTGTTGGAACAAAATGTGTTTAACAAGTCTCTTACAAATAAGAGGGAGATTGTTGAAACATTTATGTGTAAACATATCTCTCTTTATGGTTTTGATGATAACAAAGTATTAAAGAGAAAATTGGTTATATGCTAATGCTTTGTTCAAGTGTTTCAGAACCACATGCTTAATAAGTATTGATTGATAATGGTTATGAAGAACAAGCTAAAGAGCAAGAAGGAAAGCCAAGAAGCAAGGTTGCAAGGCTAAGAAGAAACTGGTCCTGAAGAAGTGCTCCTGAAGAGAAGCCTCTGAAGAGGTCCTGAAGAAGTGCAGCTTCTGAAGTCTGGGTGCCTCTGAAGAAGTCAACGCAAGTCAACTCCTGAAGCCAGCCTCTGATCCGTACAACTAAGTCAGCTTCTGATCCGTACAAAGAGAGCTTCTGATCACTGTTCAGTGAGAAGCTTCTGAAGCTGATATGGCATGGAAAAGCAACCAGTACTGTGCGCATTTAATGCCTGGAGGTGTCAGATCAACTCAATGGAACAGTTGTTCCCCTGACCCAAACATTCTCCAGTTTTTAAGGTGGGCCAATTCAAAAATGGCACCTGCCCTGTTCTGACAGATAAAGTGCAGCACACTTTTGCAGCAACCTAGTCCAATTGCAACGGCTAAATTCCTGATTTCCAGCAAATCTTCAACAGCTCTATTTTTGTCTATAAAAGGAGGAAGATTTGAAGAAGAAAATGTTGAAGACTCTTTGAAACGCATGGCTGAAACTCTGCCCTGTTTTCTGTGTAAAAACTGTCAAAGTTCAAATCTCTTAGAAATTCTTCAGTCTTTGTAACTTAGGAATTTCTTAAGGTTAAGAGTCTTAACCTGTGTTGTATTTAGAGAACACCTCTGATATTTGATCAAGTGTTCATCCCAAACTTCTTTACTTGTAAACCAGTTTGGTCCCTAAAGTCTTAGTCTGTATACTAAGCATTTGTAACCTCATTCCTTTGTGGTCTGAGTCAGAAGCCTCTTGTCTTTGTGACTTGAGCATTGGGAAGTCTCTTGTCTTAGTGACTTGAGCATTGGAAGTCTCTTCCTTGGTGGTTGAGCATAGAAGTCTCTTTCTTTGTGATTGAGCAGCTGGAAGTCTCTTTCTTAGTGATTGAGCAATTGTAATCAAAACTGATTATAGTGAACTCTCTTGTTGGACACAAGGGGACAGGACTACTTCTCACATTGAGAAGGAACCTGTATAATTTGCTGTGTCTTCTCTTTTCCCTTCTCTTTTCATTATTGAATCCGCTGCATAACTGCTGATAGCAGTTCAGAACTGATTCATATCAGCTTCTGAACTTGACTGAAGTTTTGAAAAGAAAAGATAACAAGTTTTTAGAGTCACACAATTCAACCCCCCCTTCTTGTGTGTTTGTTTTTCTCACCTTCAATGCGTCCTTACTTGCTCATAAAATGTGTTTTTATTCATGATAGATAATGCATTGAAATATGGGAAATAAAAAAAAACTTGCAAAAAATGTTTTTTACTTGGACGTTAAATGTCAAAAGAATTTCGTTGGTCCCCGTTATTGCATCAGAGGACTCAAAACTTGAAGCTCTGCATCAGTCATTTTAAAACTCATGCTCTTCAGCAGAAATAAGTGCGTAGCTCACGGCGCGTAAAACGCAAAGATCCCGGGTGTCGGAGGAACAAATTTCCCCAAATAAAGCTCACCCCAAACATCCAAACATCAACCAAGGCTGGATATCGATCATGCTTCCAAAATGATCCTTATATCCCCATGAAGCCAAAATCTCATTGACTTTCCCCAGGGAGTCTCAACCCAAAACAAAAAGTCCAATCATCATTGGCAATCACAAATACAAATCCTCAGGAAAAGCCCGACCTTGCTCGGCACCCAATCATCATATATGCATATCATGCATAACACTCACACATGCATCATGTCAATAACACTCATACATGCATCATGTCAATTTCATTCATGCGTGCATATCCAAATCAATCATACACATGCATTTCATAATCATGTCATGCATCCTCAACGAGGATTCTCCGGTGAGTATCACATATTCACCAGCATCCATCAACAGTTAAGTAAGTGTTCCCCAGTGAACCTCCTTCACAAACTGTCCCCGATTTCCCCAGCGGGAATCTCTGATTGAGTCTATCTCATATCATGTTGCATTGCATATCATACTGCATAAGTTAACATGAAGCATAACATGCATCATACAATCATGTTTTCCAGCTCGAAGCTGGGCACCTATTCAGGGTAAGACCATTTCAGTTTAGGAATCGACCTCTAGTGTAAGCGGCTAGATAAGATTACCTATCTTCACCGTTAGGAATCGACCTTCAGTGTAAGCGGCTGAATAAGATTACCTATCTTAGGTATCGACCTCTAGTGTAAGCGGCTAGATAAGATCACCTCCATCAGTGTATCGACCTTCAGTGTTAGCGGCTGAATAAGATCACTCCCCCGTTAGGAATCGACCTTCAGTGTTAGCGGCTGAATAAGATTACCTATCTTAGGTATCGACCTCTAGTGTAAGCGGCTAGATAAGATCACCCTTCCTCAGTGTTCGACCTTCAGTGTTAGCGGCTGAATAAGATCACTCCCCCGTTAGGAATCGACCTTCAGTGTTAGCGGCTGAATAAGATTACCTATCTTAGGTATCGACCTCTAGTGTAAGCGGCTAGATAAGATCACCTCCCTCAGTGTATCGACCTTCAGTGTTAGCGGCTGAATAAGATCACTCCCCCGTTAGGAATCGACCTTCAGTGTTAGCGGCTGAATAAGATTACCTATCTTAGGTATCGACCTCTAGTGTAAGCGGATAGATAAGATCACCTTTCTCAGTGTATCGACCTCTAGTGTAAGCGGCTAGATAAGATCACCCTTCCTCAGTGTTCGACCTTCAGTGTTAGCGGCTGAATAAGATCACTTCCCCGTTAGGAATCGACCTTCAGTGTTAGCGGCTGAATAAGATTACCTATCTTAGGTATCGACCTCTAGTGTAAGTGGCTAGATAAGATCACCTCCCTCAGTGTATCGACCTTCAGTGTTAGCGGCTGAATAAGATCACTCCCCCGTTAGGTATCGACCTCTAGTGTAAGCGGCTAGATAAGATCACCTCCCTCAGTGTATCGACCTTCAGTGTTAGCGGCTGAATAAGATCACCTCACCGTTAGGAATCGACCTTCAGTGTTAGCGGCTGAATAAGATTACCTATCTTAGGTATCGACCTCTAGTGTAAGCGGCTAGATAAGATCACCTCCCTCAGTGTATCGACCTTCAGTGTTAGCGGCTGAATAAGATCACTCCCCCGTTAGGAATCGACCTTCAGTGTAAGCGGCTGAATAAGATCACCTATCTTAAGGTATCGACCTCTAGTGTAAGCGGCTAGATAAGATCACCTTTCTCAGTGTATTGACCTCTACTGTAAGCGGCTAGATAAGATCACACCCATCCTCAGGAATCTACCTTCAGTGTAAGCGGCTGGATACGATTACCTTCATCCCCAGTGGATCTACCTCCAGTGTTAGCGGCTGGATACGATCAACCTTTTCAAATCATTGCATTTGCATATTTTACTTTACTGCAAATTTTTTCCATTCTGCGAAGGACAAAATTCGGGTCCTTCTTTTACTTAATTGATCTTCGCAAAGAGTTCATGAGATGCTCTCGGCACTCACACACTCTATGCAAAGACACAGTTAAGTAGGGGCAGCTGTAGTACCCCAATTTTGTCCTAAGCCTTTTAAAACAAAAATCAAAAAAAATCAAAGAGGGAAAAAAAAAGTCAAAGTCAACCAAAGTCAACAAAAAAGTCAACATTTCAAAAATGATGACTTCGCACTGCGAAGCTCAATCCGCACTGCGAAGTCTGCGATTTTTCTGCAGATTTTTGGTTTCTTTGATTTAATTCCAGATTTTGTTGCACATCATTTGCATATTTATTTTAATCAGCATTCATGGCTAATTGGGCCAAGCAAAACCAGAAATGAGAGACTTGCCATTAATGCCAAGGTTGGAAGCTTTTTCTTCCAACCTAGCATGTGACAAGCAAGTGGGCTTGCCCTTGGGCAGCTCTTGTCCCTCCCAAGTGACCTGTTAACCACCCCAAGGTTGCCAGCCACCTGCTTGAAGACTTTCCTCCTGCTTGCTCCCCCAAAACCAGTCAAACCAGCTGGATTTTTCACTTGAAAAAGCCATGAGTGCCTACCCTGTTTTGCAACAGCTTTTCATCCCTCCCACACCAGCCATATGTAGCCTTTTGCATCCCCCAATCTCTGCACATCACAGTGCACGTTTTTATTGATCAACCATTGAGATTGCAAGGATTGATCCCCAAGCTTGGCCAATTGCAATTCAGCCATGTTTCTCATCATTGCTATCCTAAAACCTTTGATTTTGTGGCTGAAATCAGTCAAAGACTTAACCCTTGGCACAAGGTAGAGTTGCCTCTATCCATTAGCATTAAATGCAAAGCCAAATAGCCTGGATTTAGCCCACAAATCAGCTAGGTCCTATGGATTTTCCATCATTACTAGAGATTGCATTTTGGCCTATAAATAGAGATGCAAGGCAAGAGGAAATGCAGCATTGCATAGCATAAGATAGAGCAGTTAACACAGCATTCAAAGAGCAAAAGAAACACTACTCATTCCAGCCAAACAACCAGAGAAAACCAATCAAACACAAAGCTTTGCACAAGTTCAAAGTTCATCACCAATATCAAAAACCTTTGTGAGAACTTTCAACCAATTCAAATCCACTGCAGCTGGAGCTTTGCTAAGGATCTCTGTAAGTTTCTAAGCTTTTGTTTTGCATTTTCAAGTGTGCTTGCATAGCAATTTTGGTCCAAAACCCTTTGGTTCTAAAAAACCCCTTTTGAATTTCAAAGAAATCCCAAGGTTTTCAAAACATCAAAACTGGTTTGTCCAGCCTTTTTCATCCTAAAAACTCAAAGTTTTTCACTCTCCTAAAAGGTCCTGAGTGTGTTCAGAAGTTGTTTCTGAACAACAGTTCAGAAACAGCTTCTGAACTCAAAAATTCGCATTGTTCGCAGTGCGAAGTCACGGTTGCAGTGCGACCATGACAGAACTCAGAATCTGAGTTTAGGTGCCCAAAGGGCCAATTTTTGAGGTTCTAGCCCAAGAGCTCAGAACCTAGGAGTTTTAAAACCCATATTTTTCAAACCAGTTCAAGGATTTTGCATAATATTGGAAAATTCGCAAGTTCGGGTAACACTTTGTGGATAACTTGCAAAACAAGTTATGTTCCCAATCTTTCAAAACAACTAGAGCAAACCAGCTATGTTCATCATTTTCAAATTAAAACTTGAACAATAAACATTGTTCATGATTTTCAAAACTCAAACATGAACATACGCCGAATTCGTTCGCTTTTCAAAACCGCTCACAAAATGAGCCGAACTTATGCGTTTTCTAACAAAATTGCTAAAATCCCTTCACTTTGGTTTCCAAACCAAATGTTTTGATATACTTTGGGATTTCTAAAAGAATTCTACCCAAAAACTTGAATGAAAAAGGGATGGTGTGACGTATGTCTCTCCATTGCCCCGATTGTACGAATGCGTGACGTATGTCTCGTCGTTCGGACAATCGTCATTCCATTTTCAACGTATTCAACCATAACCAAACCAAATCTTGGCCCCTTGTGGTCAATCCGAACCTTTTGGTCCCCCGTGGCCACTAGATTCAAACCCTCGACTCGTTTGAGTCACTCGGTCAATGTTCGACTCGTCCGAGTCCATTGTACCCGTTCTTGATCCCAGTGGATCAATCGAACAATCCCCCGACTCGTTGGAGTCCCCTCGGTCAATGATTGACTCGATTGAGTCCATTGCACCTCTTTTGGTCCCATAGCGACCAACTCAACCCCTTTTACCCAACGGACATGTTTTGCCCATTCTAGCGCGATTCGTGAACAAACGCTTAATAAGTCTCCCAAGCGCGAGCATACAAGCAAGACGCTTAATAAGTCTCCCGAGCGCGAGCATACAAGCTACGTTTTAATCGCAAGAATTCGGTTAAAACATTGTCCATTTAAAATTAACCAACACATGTACGTTTTTCTACCAAAGAACTACGTACGCTTTGAATTCTCCGACTACCGGGAGATACGTAGGAGCAAGATCGACATCTTGTCAAGCGCAATAATAAAAAACTTTCTTTTTCCCTTTTCGTTTGTTTTCATCTCTTTTCCCCCCTTTTTAGTATATTATATTTTGACATAGATAAGCATGCGCGCAAAACATTTAAAAACAATTTAAGCTTTAGCCAAATAGAAGGTTCCCGTTGAGTACAACGGACGTGAGGGGTGCTAATACCTTCCCCTTGCGTAATCGACTCCCGAAACCGACAATGGTTGCGATGACCAGTCCTTTTCCTCATCGTCAAGGGTTTTATTATCGTTTCCCTTTCAAAAAAAACATAAGGGTTTATCAACGTTCCCTTTACACAAAAACTTTGGTGGAGACTTCACAAAGGCCCTCCGAGCGTTCGAGGACGTCCTCGGAAAATTTGCGCATTTTTTTTAAAAAAAAACGAGGTGCGCACAGCTGGCGACTTCACTGGGGAATCCTTTTCCCACTAGCGAGTCAAGCCTATCCTATTTGGCTTTTAAGCTAAATGTTTTTTATCTTCTTTGCGCGCATGCTTTTATTTATTTTTTTTATCTATGTCATTCCCATGCTTTATGTTTATAACTTCTTTATTTTGCTTTATATTCATATCATATATATCAAATGCGGGGATGTTACTTGAGCGATGTTACTCCACATTGTTCGGGTTAATGTCAGACGTGTGAGGCTCTCTACCCGAGCTCGAGAGAAAACTAAGTTAGAATGGTGGTTGTGAGCAGAAGCCCGCGTTGACGTATGTCCGTGAGGTAGGATGCCCAACCCCGCTTAGAGGAGATTTTCACGTGGAATTAATTGAAGTCATGTTGACGTATGTCCATAGACAACCTTAATTCCATGTGAGATCTATGACTCTAGGGACCTCTTCTTAGGAAGTCTCATCTTTAGAGCCTACACGTGAGAATGGGGGGAAGTTCTGAACGTTCATATACCAAACCCCTGCATGTCATAACATTTGCATTCATAAAACTTTTTGCATAAACAAAAAAAAAGGGGCATTTTTTTGCATACTCATTGCATTCATACATTTACATGCATTTTCATGCATTTCAAAGCAAAACCCTCACATCATCCCCTCACTAAAAACACAAAAAAAAAAAAAGAAGTACCCGACCCGGTGTACAGTAGCGTTTCTGATGAGATCCGAGCAACCGGAAGGCCATCGAATTTCCAGAAAACATTTCTTTGTCCAAGTAATTTAACATGTTTTAAAAAAAATCATTTTGCTCTTTATGGGCCCCCCATATTTCAAATCATTTACGTCATTAATAAAGTTGCAGTTTATGTTCAAAAGAGTTCGTTTTTCTTTCGTTCTTAAATAAATTTTCGCAACCCTACAAAAGAAAAATCATCATAATTACACCACCAAAAAACTAACACCGCTACGATCCCTCATGACTTCAATTTTCCAATTAACCAAACAGAAGATGATAATAAGGACGATTTTGAACCTCCTGAAGGATTGTCCAGACTTGGGGACCAAGAGGATAGGGTAATGCAACCTCACCAAGAGAGCCCTCAAAAAAATAGCACCACAGTTCTCCTTCTGCCGGGGCACACTCTATAAGAGAAATCATAGTCTCACTCAGACGTGTGGATAAACATGAAGCAGTCATGCTCACCAAAGAAACCCATGTGGAGTCCTTCCAAACCCATGCCAAGACATATCACAAGTGACAAATTAACGCCGACAAGGGGCACATACCACAAACACCTCTGAATGTCATAACATCACCCTAACCTTTCTCTATATGGGGCATAGACATGTTTGGAATGATTGAGCCAAAGGCTTCAAAAGGGCACCAGTTCATGCCAGCTGCATCAACTGTTTCACCAAATGGGTTGAAGTAGCTTCATATGCAAACGTAACCAAACAAGTGGTCGCCCAATTCATCAAAAAAGAAACCATTTGCCGTTACGGCACTCCCCACAATTTCCCACAAAAGGCCAAGTCGTCATTGGCATTCCTCACATTCCCAAACAAACAAAGCCCAATTTTCATTGGCATCCCCAAACACAAAAAGCCCAGTCGTCACTAGCATTCCTCACATCTCCAACAAAAGACCAATTTTTATTGGCACACACAATTGCCAAACAAAAAGCCCAATTCCATTGGCCCTCACAAACCCCATTTCCAATAAAAGCCCGACCTTGCTCGGAAGCCAACATAAAAGCCCGGCCTCGCTCGGCACCCCATCATAAAAAGCCCGACCTCGCTCGGCATCCAAAATCAAAAGCCCGACCTTGCTCGGAGGCCAATCACAAAAAGCCCGACCTTGCTCGGAAGCCAACATAAAAGCCCGACCTCGCTCGGCATCCAAAAAAAAAAAGGAAAAAAAAAAAGCTCGACCTTGCTCGGCATCCAAGCACAATAAAGCCTAATTTTTATTGGCATTCACCAAACACAAACAAGGTTCGACCAACTGAACCTCATAAAAGAGAAACACCTCACAGCATTGTGGCATGGACAGCTCGACAAGAAAGTTCATTCTCGAGAATTTAGAGAAGGAGACTTAATGCTTGGAAAAAAAGGTATTACCCGTCCACGAAGATCCCCCTATCAATAAACTCCGGCGCAGTCAAAAAATATATATGCCAAAAAGAAGAAAGAGCTCGCTAAATCGAAAACCCGAAAAGGGCGGTTTAGGCAATAGAGAGCGTCCTGGTAGATCGAAAACCTGAAAAGGCGGTCTAGGCAAAAATTAAGGACATCAAAAAAGGAAGTATACCCCAGTGGACTGAAAACTCGAAAGAGCGGTCCAGGTAAAAATTAGGGGTTTCAAAAAAAAAGAGGCAAAAGACTGCGGCACGTGAGGTCCGGACAGAATTCAAGAGGGAAAGAGTCAACCTCATTATCATCTTTCAAAAGCGAGTTATTTCGAAGTCATAGGGAAAGTAGCACGTGAAACCCAAGCAAATCTTCATTTGCCTTTTTGTTTCTTCCTTTTTCTCTATCTCAGTAATCACCTCTTATAGGGATTACATTTTCACGAATAGTTACCCATACAAGGGACTAAGTTTCGTTGAATCAAAATCATTTTTAAACCTTTTCATTGTTATGCGTCCTTACTTGCTCATAAAATGTGTTTTTATTCATGATAGATAATGCATTGAAATATGGGAAATAAAAAAAAAACTTGCAAAAAATGTTTTTTCCTTGGACGTTAAATGTCAAAAGAATTTCGTTGGTCCCCGTTATTGCATCAGAGGACTCAAAACTTGAAGCTCTGCATCAGTCATTTTAAAACTCATGCTCTTCAGCAGAAATAAGTGCGTAGCTCACGGCGCGTAAAACGCAAAGATCCCGGGTGTCGGAGGAACAAATTTCCCCAAATAAAGCTCACCCCAAACATCCAAACATCAACCAAGGCTGGATATCGATCATGCTTCCAAAATGATCCTTATATCCCCATGAAGCCAAAATCTCATTGACTTTCCCCAGGGAGTCTCAACCCAAAACAAAAAGTCCAATCATCATTGGCAATCACAAATACAAATCCCCAGGAAAAGCCCGACCTTGCTCGGCACCCAATCATCATATATGCATATCATGCATAACACTCACACATGCATCATGTCAATAACACTCATACATGCATCATGTCAATTTCATTCATGCATGCATATCCAAATCAATCATACACATGCATTTCATAATCATGTCATGCATCCTCAACGAGGATTCTCCGGTGAGTATCACATATTCACCAGCATCCATCAACAGTTAAGTAAGTGTTCCCCAGTGAACCTCCTTCACAAACTGTCCCCGATTTCCCCAGCGGGAATCTCTGATTGAGTCTATCTCATATCATGTTGCATTGCATATCATACTGCATAAGTTAACATGAAGCATAACATGCATCATACAATCATGTTTTCCAGCTCGAAGCTGGGCACCTATTCAGGGTAAGACCATTTCAGTTTAGGAATCGACCTCTAGTGTAAGCGGCTAGATAAGATTACCTATCTTCACCGTTAGGAATCGACCTTCAGTGTAAGCGGCTGAATAAGATTACCTATCTTAGGTATCGACCTCTAGTGTAAGCGGCTAGATAAGATCACCTCCATCAGTGTATCGACCTTCAGTGTTAGCGGCTGAATAAGATCACTCCCCCGTTAGGAATCGACCTTCAGTGTTAGCGGCTGAATAAGATTACCTATCTTAGGTATCGACCTCTAGTGTAAGCGGATAGATAAGATCACCTTTCTCAGTGTATCGACCTCTAGTGTAAGCGGCTAGATAAGATCACCCTTCCTCAGTGTTCGACCTTCAGTGTTAGCGGCTGAATAAGATCACTTCCCCGTTAGGAATCGACCTTCAGTGTTAGCGGCTGAATAAGATTACCTATCTTAGGTATCGACCTCTAGTGTAAGCGGCTAGATAAGATCACCTCCCTCAGTGTATCGACCTTCAGTGTTAGCGGCTGAATAAGATCACTCCCCCGTTAGGTATCGACCTCTAGTGTAAGCGGCTAGATAAGATCACCTCCCTCAGTGTATCGACCTTCAGTGTTAGCGGCTGAATAAGATCACTCCCCCGTTAGGAATCGACCTTCAGTGTTAGCGGCTGAATAAGATTATCTATCTTAGGTATCGACCTCTAGTGTAAGCGGATAGATAAGATCACCTTTCTCAGTGTATCGACCTCTAGTGTAAGCGGCTAGATAAGATCACCCTTCCTCAGTGTTCGACCTTCAGTGTTAGCGGCTGAATAAGATCACTTCCCCGTTAGGAATCGACCTTCAGTGTTAGCGGCTGAATAAGATTACCTATCTTAGGTATCGACCTCTAGTGTAAGCGGCTAGATAAGATCACCTCCCTCAGTGTATCGACCTTCAGTGTTAGCGGCTGAATAAGATCACTCCCCCGTTAGGTATCGACCTCTAGTGTAAGCGGCTAGATAAGATCACCTCCCTCAGTGTATTGACCTTCAGTGTTAGCGGCTGAATAAGATCACCTCACCGTTAGGAATCGACCTTCAGTGTTAGCGGCTGAATAAGATTACCTATCTTAGGTATCGACCTCTAGTGTAAGCGGCTAGATAAGATCACCTCCCTCAGTGTATCGACCTTCAGTGTTAGCGGCTGAATAAGATCACTCCCCCGTTAGGAATCGACCTTCAGTGTAAGCGGCTGAATAAGATCACCTATCTTAAGGTATCGACCTCTAGTGTAAGCGGCTAGATAAGATCACCTTTCTCAGTGTATTGACCTCTAGTGTAAGCGGCTAGATAAGATCACACCCATCCTCAGGAATCTACCTTCAGTGTAAGCGGCTGGATACGATTACCTTCATCCCCAGTGGATCTACCTCCAGTGTTAGCGGCTGGATACGATCAACCTTTTCAAATCATTGCATTTGCATATTTTACTTTACTGCAAATTTTTTCCATTCCGCGAAGGACAAAATTCGGGTCCTTCTTTTACTTAATTGATCTTCGCAAAGAGTTCATGAGATGCCCTCGGCACTCACACACTCTATGCAAAGACACAGTTAAGTAGGGGCAGCTGTAGTACCCCAATTTTGTCCTAAGCCTTTTAAAACAAAAATCAAAAAAAATCAAAGAGGGAAAAAAAAAGTCAAAGTCAACCAAAGTCAACAAAAAAGTCAACATTTCAAAAATGATGACTTCGCACTGCGAAGCTCAATCCGCACTGCGAAGTCTGCGATTTTTCTGCAGATTTTTGGTTTCTTTGATTTAATTCCAGATTTTGTTGCACATCATTTGCATATTTATTTTAATCAGCATTCATGGCTAATTGGGCCAAGCAAAACCAGAAATGAGAGACTTGCCATTAATGCCAAGGTTGGAAGCTTTTTCTTCCAACCTAGCATGTGACAAGCAAGTGGGCTTGCCCTTGGGCAGCTCTTGTCCCTCCCAAGTGACCTGTTAACCACCCCAAGGTTGCCAGCCACCTGCTTGAAGACTTTCCTCCTGCTTGCTCCCCCAAAACCAGTCAAATCAGCTGGATTTTTCACTTGAAAAAGCCATGAGTGCCTACCCTGTTTTGCAACAGCTTTTCATCCCTCTCAAACCAGCCATATGTAGCCTTTTGAATCCCCCAATCTCTGCACATCACAGTGCACGTTTTTATTGATCAACCATTGAGATTGCAAGGATTGATCCCCAAGCTTGGCCAATTGCAATTCAGCCATGTTTCTCATCATTGCTATCCTAAAACCTTTGATTTTGTGGCTGAAATCAGTCAAAGACTTAACCCTTGGCACAAGGCAGAGTTGCCTCTATCCATTAGCATTAAATGCAAAGCCAAATAGCCTGGATTTAGCCCACAAATCAGCTAGGTCCTATGGATTTTCCATCATTACTAGAGATTGCATTTTGGCCTATAAATAGAGATGCAAGGCAAGAGGAAATGCAGCATTGCATAGCATAAGATAGAGCAGTTAACACAGCATTTAAAGAGCAAAAGAAACACTACTCATTCCAGCCAAACAACCAGAGAAAACCAATCAAACACAAAGCTTTGCACAAGTTCAAAGTTCATCACCAATATCAAAAACCTTTGTGAGAACTTTCAACCAATTCAAATCCACTACAGCTGGAGCTTTGCTAAGGATCTCTGTAAGTTTCTAAGCTTTTGTTTTGCATCTTCAAGTGTGCTTGCATAGCAATTTTGGTCCAAAACCCTTTGGTTCTAAAAAACCCCTTTTGAATTTCAAAGAAATCCCAAGGTTTTCAAAACATCAAAACTGGTTTGTCCAGCCTTTTTCATCCTAAAAACTCAAAGTTTTTCACTCTCCTAAAAGGTCCTGAGTGTGTTCAGAAGTTGTTTCTGAACAACAGTTCAGAAACAGCTTCTGAACTCAAAAATTCGCATTGTTCGCAGTGCGAAGTCATGGTCGCAGTGCGACCATGACAGAACTCAGAATCTGAGTTTAGGTGCCCAAAGGGCCAATTTTTGAGGTTCTAGCCCAAGAGCTCAGAACCTAGGAGTTTTAAAACCCATATTTTTCAAACCAGTTCAAGGATTTTGCATAATATTGGAAAATTCGCAAGTTCGGGTAACACTTTGTGGATAACTTGCAAAACAAGTTATGTTCCCAATCTTTCAAAACAACTAGAGCAAACCAGCTATGTTCATCATTTTCAAATTAAAACTTGAACAATAAACATTGTTCATGATTTTCAAAACTCAAACATGAACATACGCCGAATTCGTTCGCTTTTCAAAACCGCTCACAAAATGAGCCGAACTTATGCGTTTTCTAACAAAATTGCTAAAATCCCTTCACTTTGGTTTCCAAACCAAATGTTTTGATATACTTTGGGATTTCTAAAAGAATTCTACCCAAAAAATTGAATGAAAAAGGGATGGTGTGACGTATGTCTCTCCATTGCCCCGATTGTACGAATGCGTGACGTATGTCTCGTCGTTCAGACAATCGTCATTCCATTTTCAACGTATTCAACCATAACCAAACCAAATCTTGGCCCCTTGTGGTCAATCCGAACCTTTTGGTCCCCCGTGGCCACTAGATTCAAACCCTCGACTCGTTTGAGTCACTCGGTCAATGTTCGACTCGTCCGAGTCCATTGTACCCGTTCTTGATCCCAGTGGATCAATCGAACAATCCCCCGACTCGTTGGAGTCCCCTCGGTCAATGATTGACTCGATTGAGTCCATTGCACCTCTTTTGGTCCCATAGCGACCAACTCAACCCCTTTTACCCAACGGACATGTTTTGCCCATTCTAGCGCGATTCGTGAACAAACGCTTAATAAGTCTCCCAAGCGCGAGCATACAAGCAAGACGCTTAATAAGTCTCCCGAGCGCGAGCATACAAGCTACGTTTTAATCGCAAGAATTCGGTTAAAACATTGTCCATTTAAAATTAACCAACACATGTACGTTTTTCTACCAAAGAACTACGTACGCTTTGAATTCTCCGACTACCGGGAGATACGTAGGAGCAAGATCGACATCTTGTCAAGCGCAATAATAAAAAACTTTCTTTTTCCCTTTTCGTTTGTTTTCATCTCTTTTCCCCCCTTTTTAGTATATTATATTTTGACATAGATAAGCATGCGCGCAAAACATTTAAAAACAATTTAAGCTTTAGCCAAATAGAAGGTTCCCGTTGAGTACAACGGACGTGAGGGGTGCTAATACCTTCCCCTTGCGTAATCGACTCCCGAACCCGACAATGGTTGCGATGACCAGTCCTTTTCCTCATCGTCAAGAGTTTTATTATCGTTTCCCTTTCAAAAAAAACATAAGGGTTTATCAACGTTCCCTTTACACAAAAACTTTGGTGGCGACTTCACAAAGGCCCTCCGAGCGTTCGAGGACGTCCTCGGAGGATTTGCGCGTTTTTTTTAAAAAAAAACGAGGTGCGCACAGAGACAACTATAGAAGATGAAAAATCTAGCGTGGAGTCTGGGTCCCTCAGGATCTATTGAGTATGGGGGTCTTCCAAGTCTGATGTTATCTTCTGAGTCTGATAATCTTCAAAAAGTCTGATGAGATTAATCTTCAGCTTCTGAGAGGTGTCCTTTTCTTCTGATCCAATATATTGACTTCTGGTTGACCTTTCTTCAGATCTTCTACAATAGTCTTTTAAGCTTTTGTAGTGCTTCTGATGCTCTAATACATGTCCAATACTTTGATGGATATATTCTATGATTCTACACACTTGAACAAATATTAACATATCCAATTGTTCTTCATTACTTTGTTATCATCAAAACCTTAGAGGAATTGTACAAACCAATTTTGTTCCAACAGTGTGTAATAATTCCTTCTTGGTTCAGACACGATGTAACTCCTCTTGAACTATAGATCTTACCATTTAGGCCTGTAGGCCATACAGACAAGGGCTTGAACCCTTAGAGTCAGGCTGGGCGCCTTCCAGGAGGGCACAAGGTCTACTTAACATTCATGTATAACCTTAGAGAATCTTCCTAAAAAGATATCCTCTGGGGGCGCCCTCAATGACCTATGAGGGCGCCCTAGTCATAGGTTTGGCCCTATACGATTTGGGCCCAAAACCATGACTAGATAGGCCCAAACCGAGGCTACAAATAGCAACCTTGGGATCATTCCCAAGGCATGACCTAAACAGACTCTGAAACCCTAGTTTTCATATATTGTACTCACAGCTAGTACAGTTGGCGCCCACCGTGGGGCTACGGTAAAACTGACCTAGCCACCATCTTCGAAAGAAAGACAGTCGATCCACGGCCTCCGGACGCCGCCAGAACGCCGTGAATCCACCATGTCTTTCATGAAGAACCCTGAAACTTCTGAATCTGCCGTGATTCAACCCTAAATCCATCCTTTTCCTGGTAAACCCTGAGCTTAATCAAGCCATCAACCCGTTCTTTGTTTGAAAACTGATCCAAACCCTGAGATTCGCGAACCCAATCGCTAATCTCCAACCAACGATCCCGGTCCTCACATACCAACCCAAACAACCGTCGTCGCCACCATTGATGGTGGACCCGGCGGCCTTAGAAGCCCTACAACAACAAATCCAGCAGCTTCGCGACCACAACAAAACTCTGCAAGCAACAATGGAGATAATCCAGCAACAACAACACGCTGAGGGGAACGAATCCCAACAGGACGAGTCAATAGATCCGGATCCGCAACCACTTTCCGCCGAGGTTTGGAACGCGCCAGTCCCGGAAAACTTCAAGCCACCCACTCTTTCATCTTTCGACGGAAAAAGCTACCCGGTGGAGCACGTAACAGCTTTTAACACTCAAATGGCCATCATCGGCGCCGCTGACTCTCTAAAATGTAAGCTATTGGCAGGAACATTCAAAGACGCCGCCCTCAGATGGTACATAAACCTACCCCGCTTTTCCATCATCAGCTACCAAGACATGACACGCAAATTAACACACCAGTTTTTAGCAAGTCACCACCGCAAAGTATCATCCACAAGCCTCTTCAACGTCCGCCAAGGGTCGAACGAGTCCCTCCGTGAATATCTCACAAGATACAACGACGCCACAATTAAAGTCATTAACCCAAACCAGGAGCTGTTCATGGGAGCATTCCAAAACGGCCTTCTCGCCGGACAATTCAACGAATCCCTGGCACAAAAACCAGCCGATTCCATGGAGGAGATCATGTCCAGAGCGGAATGTTACATAAAGGGAGATGAAAGCAATGCTAAAAAGAAAGCCAGAGATTCCAGAGAGCGTGGCCCCAGCAACTACGACCATTGCCGAAGCTACTATCCACCCGCCAACAGAGACAGAGCGCCATACAAGCGTCATGATCAAGATAGGAGTGCACCCCTACCAGAATTCTTCACGACGCTCAACACTCGTCGTGAACATATCTGGAGAGATGTGTACCACTCTAGACTCATCCCGACCCCCCGCCGCTGAGAGGAAACATGATGGGAAACGACAAAGAGGCCTGGTGTAAGTATCACAGGATAAAAGGACACACTACAGAGGACTGCATCCATCTAAAGAGAGAGATTGAGAAGTTGATTTAGAATGGTAGGTTAAGAGGATACGTGAATGAAAGCAGAGAAGGAGACAGGTGCCCCCCCCAAAGACCGCCCAAAGGAGAAAGATGTGGCAAAGGATGGTGAGCCCCACACTTTGAACACCATATCCGGCGGCTTCGCAGGGGGAGGAGAATCCAGCGCCTCTCGAAAAAGATATGTGAGGCAGGTAATGCTTGTCGATGACCACACTCCGACGGGGCCAGAGCACCAGACAGATATCACCTTCTCAGGCGAGGACCACGAAGGAGTAATCCCCCACGATGACGATCCCATGGTCATCACTGTACAAATCTTCAATTGGGACGTCAAGAGAGTGTTGATTGATCCTGGCAACTCTGCAGACATCCTTTATTACTCTCCTTTTTAAAGAATGGGACTTGACGAGGACCAGTTGCAGCCCTTCAAAGGAATCCTGGCTGGCTTCACAGGGGAGCATACACGTGCGTGGATACATCACTTTGAAAACAACCTTCGACACAGGTAACAGCGCCAAAACCATTAGGATCAAATATTTAGTGGTCAACTCGCCCTGTTCTTACAACATCATAATAGGTCGTCCGGCCTTCAACATTCTTGACGCCTATCTTTCCACTAAGTTCCTCGTCATGAAGTACCCACTAGACAATGTGTTGGTTATTTGAAGTGTTGGCTTCATTGTTTGGTAAAATCAAATCACAATGTGCAAGCATACGTTTCCAGTTGTTATATAGTGACTTCAGATGCAAGGAACTGGTTTTAATAAGGATCAGAAGCTGAAAATTGCATTTTTGGGCCTTCAGAAGCTGTTTTGGGCCTTCAGACTCTGAATGGACCTTCAGACTCTGAAACAGTGCTTCAGACGCTGAACAGTACATCAGACGCACTGTTCAGACGTTGACCAGCGTTTACTTCTTCAGACGCACAACAGTACTTCAGACGCACTATTCACCTGTTGACCAGTGTTGACTTCTTCAGAAGCTGAGCTTCAGAAGCTGATTTTCTGCATTGTTTTGGATTAATTCTGTGCGTATCTCTTGGAGATTTTCTAAAGTTTTATTCATGCTAAAGTTTTCAGAAGGATGAATTGTTTTGGTGAAAATCTTAAGAAGATTTGCTTCGTGTTTATGATTGAATTTATTTGTTGAAGAATCCTTGCAAGATTGAATTCAGAATTATATGTTTCCTTTTTGAGCCTCAAAGTATTTCTAAGACTTTATCAATTGAAGATTGGATTCAGATTTATGAGAAGCTGCTGAAGCCTATATAAAGGAAGACGTGCTGCATTGTGGAAGGAGATAGAGTCAATAGAGTTTTATTTTAAGAGTTTGTGTAAGCTGTTGCTTTGATTGTACACCACTCATATGTTCTGAGTGGTTTAGTTTGATTGAGTTGTAATTCATTCAAAGCTTTTAAGCACGAATGAAGTTTTTGTTTTGAAGAATGTCTTCATTGTTATGAGTTATTTGTTTCAGTGTTACTGATCACTGGGTTGTGATTGAGTAATTAGGAAGTTAGTAGTTTTCTAATACTTAGGTGGGGTCCTGAGTAGAAGTCTAGACTAAGTGGAGATTGATTGTTAAGGCTGGAACAGGGGGGTCTGTGTCTGAGTCTTTGGGTTGATTCCTTTAGTAGATTTCCTTCCTGGATTGGTATCCCCCAGAGTAGGTGTAGTTTGCACCGAACTGGGTTAACAAACTCTTTATGTTCTTTAGCTTTCTGCATTTTATTTTCTGCTTCTGAACTGTGATTTTTCATACTCTGTTTTTTATCAAAACCAGTTAATTCAGAACCAGTTAGTTCAGAACCAGTTTAATTGCCAGGAATCTCAATTGGTATCAGAGCAGGCACCCAGCCTGTATTTGGGTGAGCTCCAGGGTAGTTTATTTCTGGCTTTATGGAGAAAGAATGAGGTTTTGTTAACAGGCCACCCCTGCTGGATGGAACAAATTATGATTATTGGAAATAACGCATGAGTGCTTTCCTAAAATCTATGGATAGTAAGACCTGGAAAGCTGTTCTGAAGGGTTGGGAACATCCAGTTGTGACTGATAAAGTTGGTAAGAAGACAGCAGTTTTAAAACCAGAAGAAGATTGGACCAAGGATGAAGATGATCTATCTCATGCAAATTCCAAAGCCCTGAATGCTATTTTCAATGGAGTGGATAAGAATGTATTCAGGATGATCAAGCAGTGCACAATTGCTAAGGATGCCTGGGAAATTCTCAAGATTGCTCATGAAGGCACCTCAAAAGTAAAGCTGTCCAGACTTCAGCTTCTGACAACAAAGTTTGAAAATCTCAGAATGCTGGAGGATGAGAAAATACAAAGCTTTTACATGAACATTCTGGACATGGCTTGTAACGACCCTATTTTCGTATATTATATTTTTTTATATATTTTATTTTATGGATTTGCATTTATAAATATTTTCTAGTAATCGAGGAATAATTATTTAGCGCGAAAATAAGTTCGTAATCGAGTTTTTAAGGTTTTGGGCCAAGAGGGTGAATAGTATTGGGCTTTTGGGCTTTTGAGTAGTAATGATCAAGTGCATATGAATGTAGTGAGCTTGGATTAAATTGTATGGCTAGGATTGGTCCATGATGGTTAGTAAAGATGGATGGCTAGGATCTATTGCTAGGGATATAAGATATTTTGTGAGAATGAATAGTGCCATTCCTCATTTTCTTTGTGAAGAAAACGTGAAAGAAGAAGAGGAGAAGAACAAGAGGAGAGCTAGGGCAAGAAAAGCAAGAGGAAAGCTTGAGATTTACTAGGTTTGAGAAGGTAAGAGAGTTAGTATTGCTTGATTACAAGTGATTGAGAAGGGGAGAATGTCTATTTCTCCATCCCAAACTTCTCCTCACTTTGTCTAGGTTTTGTTAGAAAGTTTTTATGGTTTAAAGTTGTTAATGATTATGTTTTGCTTGCTTGAATGCTAATTGATGTTGTTAGCATGATTTGTTGGAGTTATTGTGTTGTGGGTTCATAAGAAAAGTTTATGAAAAGTTATTGTCTTGAACCCTAATTTCTATGCTTGATGCAATCTTTGCTTGTGATGGTTTATAAATGATGTTTTATGATGGAAAGTTGTTTTTAACAAGTTCTGGAACTTGGGTAACCATAGATGGGCTAAAATGGTGGAAAAATCACATTTTTACATGACTGTACTGATACGGTCGCTTGTAGCGACGGAACCTCGCTTGTAGCGACCAGGCAGGATTATTCCCTGCCTAACCGCGCTTGTAGCGACCACACTGGCGCTTGTAGCGACCAGGCTCGCTTGTAGCGACCGAAGGTTCGCTTGTAGCGACCAAGCAGGATGATTCCCTGCCTATGCTCGCTTGTAGCGACCAAGAGCTCGCTTGTAGCGACCAACCCTGGACAGGCCAACTTCGTTGAGTCGTTCTGGAGGTCCTGGTGCGCGCGGAGATGTCTTTTTGATACTGTATTTTAATAATACATTTTTGGAAACCTTGCCCACCATTTTAATCCATCCCTAATGTTTTCTAAAGAGTATTTTGTTTTCAAGAAAGTTTTGGAGTAAAAACTCTAGCATGTGTGTGGGATTAGCAAAGTGTGTGGGTTTCCCTTTTAAAACCCTTATTTGTGAGATTGTTAATCAAGGTTGAGTGTATACATGTTGTATATTATGATGTGGCCATGAGTGCCTAGTGTTTGTGTTTGTTGTTGATGTTATGATAATTATCAGAGTGCTGATAATTAGTTGTGTTTATCAGAGTGCTGATAATCTAGTGTTTGTGTTTGTTGAATCATCATGCATTTCATGATTGTATGATATCCGTGTGCGGATAAGAAACCCAAGAGTGCTTGGTTATCAAGAGTGCTTGATATTATCAAGAGTGCTTGATAAGGATATAAGTTTATCCAAGATGATTTGGTACCACATGCATTAGTGAATGCATTTTGAGGCATGCATCCTTTGTGACATTAGTGTTCATTTAGGAATTATGTGTACATAATGGTTGTTATGTGGTAATTGTTATTGATGAGTTTTGTGCATTATGTGTGCATAATGGTTGCTTAATTGATAAGTGTTATTGATGTGTGTTGGGTTTTGGTTATGTATAATTATGTGTTATTTATACATATTTATTGTTGTGATACTAACACTCTCTGTTTTTGTGTTATGTGCTGGATCTTTGGGGATCCAGATTATCAGGTTGGCGAGGCTATCGTTGAGGAATAGTCCTTTGCTGTTTAGGAGCTTTTGTAGTGGTAAGGGCATAGCTTAGCTATCCTTACATTTTTGGTACTAGGTGTTGTATCCTAGTTAGAGTCTAGTGCTCTGATATTTGTAACACTACTTTGGGGTATCTGAACGTTTATGTATAGTTTTGGCAATGGTCTCTGTGTAGAATTGCCTCTTTTGAAAATCTTATGTATATATTTTTGTGTAATATATGCATGCTTGGTTATAAGCATTTGTTCGTTGTTTTCCGCTGCTGCGTTTATGAATCAAATATGTTTTGATTTCTGCAGATGTTTTTGAAAATTGTTTCCTTAATGTTGTAACTTCCTATGGCCTTAACGTTTTGTTTTATTAAAGTTAATAATCGGCGGTTAAGGGTTAGGGTGTTACAATAGTTGGTATCAGAGCAGGTCGATCCATTGGATCAATTAAGTTTAGTATACCCTTTGTGTAACATGTGTTTTCTTAAACACTTTGTTCTCACTTGTGTTATGTGATGTTTGGTAGTGTGTGGAGATGACGCAACGAGCACTTGCGGATGCGATGGAGCGGATGGCTGATGCCATGGCTCAGGATGCTGCTAGTAGGACTGCGGATAGAGCCGCACAACAAGCTAGAGGAGGCGGAGAAGATGAGCTGAGACTCGAGAGGTTTATGAACAACAAACCGCCTATCTTCAAGGGAGGATACGATCCAGATGGAGCTCAGACTTGGTTGGAAGGAGTTGAGAGAATTTTTGGGGCTATGCGTTGTCTGGATGCACATAAGGTGTTGCTAGGGGCGTATGTTCTCCATGATGAAGCTGATCATTGGTGGGGAAATGCCAGTCAGAGGTTGGGAGCTGGTGGAGCTTTAGTTACTTGGGCTCGTTTCCGGAGAGAGTTTTTAACCAAGTATTTTCCGGCAGACGAGAGGAACCGCAAGGTGATTGAGTTCATGGAGCTCAAGCAAGGGAGTTTATCTGTCTCTGAATATGCTGCCAAGTTTGAAGATTTGTGTCGTTTTGCTCCTCATTACAACACGGTGGAAGCTGAGGAAGACAAGTGTGTGAAGTTTGAAAATGGGCTGAGGCCAGATATCAAGCAGTTGATTGGGTTTAGCGAGATCAGGAATTTTCCGATGTTGGTGAATAAGAGCCGGATATGTGATAAGGATGGTAAAGCTAAGGCTAATTACTACAAAGCCGCGAATGAGAAGAGGGGAAAGGACATGGCTAGAGGTAAACCGTATAGCAAAGGTGGGAAGAAACCAGATGAAGGTGGGAGTAGTGGTGGCAAGTTTGGAGGTAATAGGAGTTGCTTTAAGTGTGGACAACCGGGACATCGTTTCTTTGAATGCCCGAAGAATGATGGGAAATGTTTCAAGTGTGGTGATCCTAACCACAAAGCTGATCAGTGCAAGAAAGGTGTTGTATGCTTCAATTGCAAAGAAGAGGGTCATAAGAGCAACGTGTGTAAGAAGCCTAGAGCGGCTGGAGGAAAGGTGTTTGCTTTAGATGGTGGTGATGCGAAGGCGGACAACTTGATCAGAGGTACATGCTTTATCAATAATACTCCTTTGTCTGCTATTATTGATACGGGTGCTACCCATTCGTTTATTTCTATGGATTGTGTTGAGAGGTTGGGTCTTAAAGTAGAAAATATGATGGGACGCATGGTTATTGAAACGCCTGCAAGTGGTTCAGTATCGACTACGCTAGTTTGTGTTGATTGTTCAGTCACTATGTATGGTCGACATTTTGGTATGGATTTAGTCTGCATTCCGTTGAGCGGAATAGATGTTATCTTTGGTATGAACTGGTTAGAATTTAATCGGGTTCATATCAACTGCGGTGAGAGGACGGTTACATTTCCAAGACCGGAGCCAGAGTTGTGTTCGAAGCTCATGTGTTGTCGAGAAGTGGTAAGATCAGTGAAGGCTCAAGAGGATGTGTTTGCTAAGTTTGCTTCGTTGAGAGTGGAAGAGGAGATTGAGGTTGATGCGTTGCCGGTGGTGCGTGATTTCCCAGATGTTTTTCCAGATGACATTTTGGATTTACCACCCGAGAGAGAGGTTGAATTCGCAATTGACATCGTACCTGGCACTAGTCCAATATCAATGGCGCCGTATCGTATGTCAGCTGCAGAGCTAGAAAAGTTGAAGGAACAATTGGAGGAATTGTTAGAGAAAAAGTTTGTAAGACCGAGTGTATCGCCGTGGGGTGCGCCGGTTCTGTTGGTGAAGAAGAAAGATGGTAGTATGCGTCTGTGCATTGATTATCGTCAGTTGAATAAAGCAACTATCAAGAACAAGTATCCACTTCCGAGGATAGATGATTTGATGGATCAGTTAGTGGGAGCCTGTGTGTTCAGCAAGATTGATTTGAGATCGGGATATCACCAGATAAGAGTTAAGGCGGAGGATATACCGAAGACTGCTTTCAGGACAAGGTATGGTCATTACGAGTACGCCGTTATGCCTTTTGGAGTTACGAATGCACCTGGAGTGTTTATGGAATATATGAATCGTATATTTCATTCCTTTTTGGATCGATTCGTGGTGGTCTTTATAGACGATATTTTGGTATACTCGAAGACGGAAGAGGAACATGCCGAGCATTTGAGGATTGTGTTGGAGGTGTTGCGCGAGAAGAAGCTTTATGCAAAATTTTCTAAGTGTGAATTTTGGTTGCATGAAGTTAGCTTTTTGGGTCACGTCATTTCAAGTGGTGGTATAGCAGTGGATCCTGCTAAGGTAGAAGCCGTGCAAGATTGGGGAACGCCGGAGTCTGTTACTGAGATCCGAAGTTTTCTTGGTTTGGCCGGTTACTATCGGAGGTTCATCGAAGGATTTTCAAAGTTGGCATTGCCGTTGACACAGTTGACTAGGAAGGGTCAAGCTTTTATTTGGGATGACAAGTGTGAGCAGAGTTTCCAAGAGCTGAAGAGAAGGTTGACATCTGCACCTGTGCTAATTCTGCCGAATCCGAAGGAACCGTTTGTGGTTTATTGTGATGCGTCGAAGATGGGTCTAGGTGGTGTGTTGATGCAGAGGGGACAAGTTGTTGCTTATGCATCAAGACAGCTGAAGGTTCATGAGAGGAACTATCCTACGCATGATTTGGAGTTAGCTGCTGTTGTGTTTGTTCTCAAGATTTGGAGGCACTACTTGTATGGGTCAAGATTTGAGGTTTTCAGCGATCACAAGAGTCTGAAATACTTGTTTGATCAGAAGGAGCTCAATATGAGGCAAAGAAGATGGTTAGAATTTCTTAAGGATTATGACTTCGAGTTGAGTTATCACCCGGGTAAGGCTAATGTGGTAGCCGATGCGTTGAGTAGGAAGTCTTTGCATATGTCGTCTCTGATGGCGAAGGAACTGATATTGATTGAAGAGTTTAGAGACCTCAGTTTGGTTTTTGAAAGGACAACCAGAAGCGTGAAGCTAGGGATGTTGAAGTTGACGAATGATTTTCTTGAAGAGGTTGTGGGGAAGCAAAAGTCGGATGTGAGATTGATGAAACTTAAGACGCTCATCGAGCAAGGGAAAAAGGTAAACGTTGAGATCGATGAGAAAGGTGTGATGAGGTGTCAAGGAAGGTTATGTGTACCTGATGTGCCTGAGTTGAAGCGGATGATTTTGGAGGAAGGTCACAGAAGCAACTTAAGTATTCATCCTGGTGTTACAAAGATGTATCAAGATCTGAAGAAAATGTTTTGGTGGCAAGGAATGAAGAAAGAGATCGCCGAGTTTGTTTTCGCTTGTTTGACTTGTCAGAAGTCCAAGGTGGAGCATCAGAAGCCGTCAGGGCTATTGCAACCTATGTTTATTCCAGAGTGGAAATGGGATAGTATCGCGATGGATTTTGTGAGCGGTTTGCCGAAGACGTCGAAAGGTAACAATATGATTTGGGTAGTTGTCGACAGGTTAACAAAGTCTGCTCATTTCATAGCTATCAAGACCGGTATGCTAGTACCAAAGTTGGCTGAGATTTATGTCGAGCAAATCGTGAGATTGCATGGAATACCGTCGAGTATTGTATCAGATCGAGATCCCCGTTTTACTTCAAGGTTTTGGGAGAGTTTGCAAGAAGCGTTGGGGACTAAGTTGCGGATGAGTTCTGCTTATCACCCGCAGACGGATGGTCAGTCGGAGAGGACAATTCAATCATTGGAGGATTTGTTAAGATCGTGTATTTTGGAACAAGGAGTGAGTTGGGAAGCTTGCTTACCATTGATTGAGTTTACGTATAACAACAGTTTTCATTCGAGCATTGGTATGGCACCTTTTGAAGCGTTGTATGGGAGAAGATGTAGAACACCTTTATGTTGGTTTGAATCGGGAGAGAGTGTGGTGCTTGGACCTGAGATTGTGCAACAAACGACCGAGAAGATCAAGATGATCCAAGAGAAGATGAGAGCGTCGCAGAGTCGCCAGAAAAGCTATGCCGACAAGAGAAGGAAGGATATAGAATTTCAAGAAGGAGATCATGTGTTTCTAAGAGTTACATCGACTACGGGTATTGGACGGGCTTTGAAGTCGAAGAAGTTAGCATCGAGGTTCATTGGTCCATATCAAGTTTTGAAGAGGATTGGGAAGGTGGCGTATAGAATTGCGTTACCGCCGTCGTTGTCGAATCTACATGATGTTTTTCACGTGTCTCAATTAAGGAAATATGTATCGGATCCGTCACATGTGATTGAGTCGGACGAGATACAAGTGAGAGAGAATTTGACGGTTGAGACGGTACCCTTAAGGATTGAAGGACAAGAGATGAAGAAGCTCAGGAATAAAGAGATTTCATCGGTGAAAGTCGTTTGGGGAGGCCCAGCCGGTGAATATGCGACGTGGGAGCTCGAGAGCAAGATGCGGGACTCCTATCCAGAGTTGTTTTCAGGTATTTTCGAGGGCGAAAATTCTTTTTAGGGGGGTAGAGTTGTAACGACCCTATTTTCGTATATTATATTTTTTTATATATTTTATTTTATGGATTTGCATTTATAAATATTTTCTAGTAATCGAGGAATAATTATTTAGCGCGAAAATAAGTTCGTAATCGAGTTTTTAAGGTTTTGGGCCAAGAGGGTGAATAGTATTGGGCTTTTGGGCTTTTGAGTAGTAATGATCAAGTGCATATGAATGTAGTGAGCTTGGATTAAATTGTATGGCTAGGATTGGTCCATGATGGTTAGTAAAGATGGATGGCTAGGATCTATTGCTAGGGATATAAGATATTTTGTGAGAATGAATAGTGCCATTCCTCATTTTCTTTGTGAAGAAAACGTGAAAGAAGAAGAGGAGAAGAACAAGAGGAGAGCTAGGGCAAGAAAAGCAAGAGGAAAGCTTGAGATTTACTAGGTTTGAGAAGGTAAGAGAGTTAGTATTGCTTGATTACAAGTGATTGAGAAGGGGAGAATGTCTATTTCTCCATCCCAAACTTCTCCTCACTTTGTCTAGGTTTTGTTAGAAAGTTTTTATGGTTTAAAGTTGTTAATGATTATGTTTTGCTTGCTTGAATGCTAATTGATGTTGTTAGCATGATTTGTTGGAGTTATTGTGTTGTGGGTTCATAAGAAAAGTTTATGAAAAGTTATTGTCTTGAACCCTAATTTCTATGCTTGATGCAATCTTTGCTTGTGATGGTTTATAAATGATGTTTTATGATGGAAAGTTGTTTTTAACAAGTTCTGGAACTTGGGTAACCATAGATGGGCTAAAATGGTGGAAAAATCACATTTTTACATGACTGTACTGATACGGTCGCTTGTAGCGACGGAACCTCGCTTGTAGCGACCAGGCAGGATTATTCCCTGCCTAACCGCGCTTGTAGCGACCACACTGGCGCTTGTAGCGACCAGGCTCGCTTGTAGCGACCGAAGGTTCGCTTGTAGCGACCAAGCAGGATGATTCCCTGCCTATGCTCGCTTGTAGCGACCAAGAGCTCGCTTGTAGCGACCAACCCTGGACAGGCCAACTTCGTTGAGTCGTTCTGGAGGTCCTGGTGCGCGCGGAGATGTCTTTTTGATACTGTATTTTAATAATACATTTTTGGAAACCTTGCCCACCATTTTAATCCATCCCTAATGTTTTCTAAAGAGTATTTTGTTTTCAAGAAAGTTTTGGAGTAAAAACTCTAGCATGTGTGTGGGATTAGCAAAGTGTGTGGGTTTCCCTTTTAAAACCCTTATTTGTGAGATTGTTAATCAAGGTTGAGTGTATACATGTTGTATATTATGATGTGGCCATGAGTGCCTAGTGTTTGTGTTTGTTGTTGATGTTATGATAATTATCAGAGTGCTGATAATTAGTTGTGTTTATCAGAGTGCTGATAATCTAGTGTTTGTGTTTGTTGAATCATCATGCATTTCATGATTGTATGATATCCGTGTGCGGATAAGAAACCCAAGAGTGCTTGGTTATCAAGAGTGCTTGATATTATCAAGAGTGCTTGATAAGGATATAAGTTTATCCAAGATGATTTGGTACCACATGCATTAGTGAATGCATTTTGAGGCATGCATCCTTTGTGACATTAGTGTTCATTTAGGAATTATGTGTACATAATGGTTGTTATGTGGTAATTGTTATTGATGAGTTTTGTGCATTATGTGTGCATAATGGTTGCTTAATTGATAAGTGTTATTGATGTGTGTTGGGTTTTGGTTATGTATAATTATGTGTTATTTATACATATTTATTGTTGTGATACTAACACTCTCTGTTTTTGTGTTATGTGCTGGATCTTTGGGGATCCAGATTATCAGGTTGGCGAGGCTATCGTTGAGGAATAGTCCTTTGCTGTTTAGGAGCTTTTGTAGTGGTAAGGGCATAGCTTAGCTATCCTTACATTTTTGGTACTAGGTGTTGTATCCTAGTTAGAGTCTAGTGCTCTGATATTTGTAACACTACTTTGGGGTATCTGAACGTTTATGTATAGTTTTGGCAATGGTCTCTGTGTAGAATTGCCTCTTTTGAAAATCTTATGTATATATTTTTGTGTAATATATGCATGCTTGGTTATAAGCATTTGTTCGTTGTTTTCCGCTGCTGCGTTTATGAATCAAATATGTTTTGATTTCTGCAGATGTTTTTGAAAATTGTTTCCTTAATGTTGTAACTTCCTATGGCCTTAACGTTTTGTTTTATTAAAGTTAATAATCGGCGGTTAAGGGTTAGGGTGTTACATGGCTAATTCTTTTGAATCTCTTGGAGAAAAAGTTTCAGATGAGAAACTTGTTAGAAAAATTCTCAGATCCCTACCCAAGAGGTTTGATATGAAAGTGACTGCTATAGAAGAAGCACATGATATATCTAGCATGAAGGTTGAAGAATTGATAGGTTCTCTTCAGGACTTTGAATTAAGCAGAACTGATCAGAAGGGTAAAGGTGTTGCATTTGTTGCTGATTCTGAATGTGTGGATGATGATAGCTCATCAGAAGCTCTTGTGCTGCTGAGTAAACAATTCAAGAAGTTCCTGAAGCAGAAGACAAGACCTGATGACAAAAGCAATCAGTCAAAGAAATTTCAGTGCTTTGAGTGTGAGGGCTATGTACATGTCAAGTCAGAATGTCCTAATTATCTCAAGAAACAGAAGAAGAGTCTGACTGTTTCCTGGTCTGATGATGACTCAGAAAGAGAAGAGAATAAGCATGTCACTGCTTTAACTGGTAAATTCTGGACTGATGATCAAGTTATGGGTTCAGAAACTTGTTCAGAATCTGAATCAAGTGATGAAGAATCATCCTCTGAAGTTCTGGCTACCTATCACAAAAATCCTGCTGAGTTTTGCAAGAAGATGCAATGTCAACTTGATGAAGTGTGCAAGCAGATGGAAGAGCAGAAGAAAATTAATACTCAACTTCAGATTGAGAGGGGTGAGCACTTAGAGAAGATTTCTGTTCTCAGTAATGAGGTAATCCAACTCAATTCACAACTTGATCAGATGAAAAAGCAAGTCAGAATGTTGAATTCTGCTACTGATGTGCTGGATGAAATTCTAGAGAATCAGAATCAGGGAAAGCCAAATGGAATTGGGTTTAACAATCAGAATCTGAACATCAAACAACAAAAACCTGCTAAGAGGTTCACACCTGCTGCTGCTCATGTTCCACTGATAAGAAAACCTAAGAACAAACCTCAGGAATTCAAAGATAAGAAGGCTACTCAACCTTGGGTTTGTCATCATTGTGGTAAAAAGGGTCACATTAAACCTTTTTGTTACAAGTTGCATGGTTATCCCAAGCATTTGCAACACAGGAAAACTGAACCAGCTGTGAATAAGAGCAAAGTCAAGAAAGTTTGGAGACCAAAATATGAAGGGGTTGCTCAGAAGCTGAACAAAGGAAAAGGAAAGGCTGTTGTTGATGACAGCAAGCCAATTCCTGTAGCACAGAAGAATTCTGGTGCTGGATCATCCAAAGTCTGGAGCAAAGTACCTGTTCCTGATCAGAAGGCTATTGTTTCTTGTGAGTCTGAAGAGGTTAGGTCCTGTGTTCAGAAAAGAGTTGCTGATTTTGAGAAGAAAATTGCTGGGAAGAAGGTTTTAAATGTGCCTGAGGCACATATGAATTATGCAGCATCTGTTGTTTATGTCTGATGAAGACTAAGCATTTTCTGGTGCTGAGTCTGAAGACTGACTTGTTTGTGGCTGTTGTGATTTTCTGCTTGTGTGTTCTGGGTTGCAAGTATGTTTTTAAATCTTTCTGCATGTATTTCTCTATATGATGTTCTGTGTTGTGCTGGATTTCTGGGTTGGTCTGAGATATGCTTATGTTGTTCTGGTTGTGTTTTCTCTCCCAATGTCTCATGATGTTTTGCTGGTGCTTTGTCAAAGTTGTTTGGCTAAAAAGGGGGAGAAGTATGTGTGATTGGTGATTACTGATCTCTTTGTTCAGGGGGAGTGTTCCTGAGTTTGTGGGCTTCTTATCATAAGCTGAGCTGTTCAGGGGGAGTACATGAGTGCTGTGTTTCAGGGGGAGAAGAGATGAGTGTTGTCTTCCTCAGAAACTGACATTGTGTGTTGCAGGGGGAGTATTGTGAAGTTTGTCTGTGTTTTAATCCACTGCTGACTCTGATATTGTGTTTATGAAGCATTTGATTTTAGCCAAAAATTTGCCAAAGGGGGAGATTGTTGGTTATTTGAAGTGTTGGCTTCATTGTTTGGTAAAATCAAATCACAATGTGCAAGCATACGTTTCCAGTTGTTATATAGTGACTTCAGATGCAAGGAACTGGTTTTAATAAGGATCAGAAGCTGAAAATTGCATTTCTAGGCCTTCAGAAGCTATTTTGGGCCTTCAGACTCTGAATGGACCTTCAGACTCTGAAACAGTGCTTGAGACGCTGAACAGTACATCAGACGCACTGTTTAGACGTTGACCAGCGTTGACTTCTTCAGACGCACTACAGTACTTCAGACGCACTATTCACCTGTTGACCAGCGTTGACTTCTTCAGAAGCTGATTTCAGAAGCTGATTTTCTGCATTGTTTTGGATTAATTCTGTGCGTATCTCTTGGAGATTTTTTGAAGTTTTATTCATGCTAAAGTTTCCAGAAGGATGAATTGTTTTGGTGAAAATCTTAAAAAGATTTGCTTCGTGTTTATGATTGAATTTATTTGTTGAAGAATCCTTGCAAGATTGAATTCAGAATTATATGTTTCCTTTATGAGCCTCAAAGTATTTCTGAGACTATCAATTGAAGATTGGATTCAGATTTATGAGAAGCTGTTGAAGCCTATATAAAGGAAGACGTGCTGCATTGTGGAAGGAGATAGAGTCAATAGAGTTTTATTTTAAGAGTCTGTGTAAGCTGTTGCTTTGATTGTACACCACTCATATGTTCTGAGTTGGTTTAGTTTGATTGAGTTGTAATTCATTCAAAGCTTTTAAGCACGAATGAAGTTTTTGTTTTGAAGAATGTCTTCATTGTTATGAGTTATTTGTTTCAGTGTTACTGATCACTGGGTTGTGATTGAGTAATTAGGAAGTTAGTAGTTTTCTAATACTTAGGTGGGGTCCTGAGTAGAAGTCTAGACTAAGTGGAGATTGATTGTTAAGGCTGGAACAGGGGGGTCTGTGTCTGAGTCTTTGGGTTGATTCCTTTAGTAGATTTCCTTCCTGGATTGGTATCCCCCGGAGTAGGTGTAGTTTGCACCGAACTGGGTTAACAAACTCTTTGTGTTCTTTAGCTTTCTGCATTTTATTTTCTGCTTCTGAACTGTGATTTTTCATACTCTGTTTTTTATCAGAACCAGTTAATTCAGAACCAGTTAGTTCAGAACCAGTTTAATTGCCAGGAATCTCACAATGGACAGGTCGGCACCATCAGAGCAGATCAGAAGATTGCCCGAGAATGTTATCATAATAGTTTAAAGCTGCAGAGGGAAAAGAAAGGAGCCAGCAACCCAAAAGCGCACCAGGTGAACATTGTTAGCATAGATCCAAAAGAAGAGTTTCAGTAAGAGTGCACAGAATTAACTGAAGGTCCAAAAGGAAGTTTGATGGATGTAGAGTTGAGCATAACGGAGCTCCTGAAGAAAAACCTAAATCTTACTACTCTTCAGCCGACAGATATGCTTAGCGTCTACCCCACTGAAGTGTGTCGTCGCCTCTTTTTGTATCCAGGTCAGCAGACAGATATGCTCAAGCCAGTCAGCACGCCAGCCTGGCGCACCGGAAATTTCACAAAGAAAGCTAGCAAAACAGGTCTACTAAAGGGAACGAACATGATTCTGGGATTTCACAAACCTAAGCACGTCTATGATTCAGCCACCAAGCAGGGAAAAGCTCGCCACAGCAATTCAAAGGCGAGCTAGAGGGTCTATGAAACTATTTTAGTTGTTGCTTTGTCTTTTATTTTATGTAATGCGATATTTCTGTATGGCCTAAATGACAAGGAGCACAGAGCACTCTTTTCCCCCACAGTAGTGGGGGTTTTTAATGAGGCCTTGCTTTCTTATTAACATATATATATATATATATATATATATATATATATATATATATATATATATATATATATATATATATATCACTCGTTTTATATCACTCACATCGCCTGTAACAGATCAACAACGCCAAGATCTCAAATGAGATCGCCATCTGATTCGTTAACCCCAATGAGGGTTGCCACCTAATTCCTTAACCCCAATGAGGGCTCTAAGACGTCGTGAGCTAAAATGAGATCGCCATCTGATTCGTTAACCCCAACGAGGGTTGCCACCTAATTCCTTAACCCCAATGAGGGCTCTAAGACGTCGTGAGCTAAAATGAGATCGCCACCTAATTCCTTTGTTGGAACAAAATGTATGAACAACTCTCTTTTGGGTTTTGATGATAACAAAGTGTTAAAAAGAAAATTGGAATTGCTAATGCTTTGTTCTAAGTGTGCAGAACCACGTTCTTAATGTTTGGTAATTAATACTGGTTATGGAAGAACAAGCTAAGAGCAAGACGGAAAGCATATAAGCCTTTGTTGCAAGTATTAAGCAAGACTGTGTCTAAAGCAGCTTCTGAAAACTGAGTCTGAAGACTGCGTCTAAAGAAGTGAGTCTGAAGACTACGTCTGAAGAAGTGAGTCTGAAGACTGCATCTGAAGAAGTGCTTTTGAAGACTGAGTCTGAAGGTCAGCAGTAGTCAACGTCTGAAGGTTGAGTCTGAAGGTCAACAGAAGTCAACGTCTGAAGGCTGAGTCTGAAGGTCAACAAAAGTCAAGGTCTGAAGGCTGAGTCTGAAGGTCAACAAAAGTCAACGTCTGAAGAAGTGCGTCTGATGAACAGTGCTTCTGAAGGGTGCGTCTGAAGACCTGCTTCTGAAGAGAGCTTCTGATGAACAGTGTCTGAAGAAGCTTCTGAAGTCTGACTCTGAAGGAAAAGCAACTGTCACTGTCTGCATTTAATGCTTGCACTGTCAGAACAACTCAATGGAACAGTTGTCTCCTTGGCCAAAACATTCCCCAGCTTTTAAGGAAAGAATTCAAAAATTGTGTGCTCTGTTTTCTGCTCAGTTTAGCACACAACTTCAGTTGGACCTAGCTCCAATTTGCAATGGCTCTTTGCTGGATTTCTGGGCAATTCTCAGCAGCTCTATTATCCTCTATAAAAGGGTGAAGATTTGAAGAAGAAAATTGCTAAGACTCAAGAAACATAAGACTGAAATCTGTGCTCTGTTTTGCTATCAAAAATAAGAAAGTCACCAAAACTCTTAGAAATTCTTACAAACTTATCATCTTAGAATTTCTTAAGTTTAGAGTCTTAAACCTGAGTTGTATTTTGTGAACACCTCTGATATTTGATCAAGTGTTCAACTCAAACTTACTTTCTTTGTAAATCAGTTTGATTCAAGTCTCAGCCTACGTGCTGAGCAACCAGAAGTCTCTTTACTTTGTGTATTGAGCAACTAGAAGTCTCTTAGCTTTGTGCTTTGAGCAGAGAAGTCTCTTAACTTTGTGTTTTGAGCATAGAAGTCTCTTATCTTTGTGTTTTGAGCATAGAAGTCTCTTGCTAAGTGCTTGGGCATTGGAAGTCTCTTAGCTTTGTGCTTTGAGCAATTGTAATTAGTTGATTATAGTTCAAATCTCATGTAAGTAACAGGGGGACTAGACTACTTCCGGTTTGTGGAAGGAACTAGTATAAAAACTCTTGTGTCTCTCTTTCCCTTTCTCTCATCTTTATTTATCCGCTGCTAACAAACTCTGAAATAGTTTAAGAATCTGATTCTGAACTTAAACATGAGTTTTTGAGAAAGGAAAAACAGCCCACACAATTCAACCCACCCCCCCCCCCCCCTTCTTGTGTGTTTTTCTCACCTTCAGTTGGTATCAGAGCTCCGGTTCTGATATTCAATCACCTAACAGTGAGTCAGTGAGATCCTGAGAAAGCCATGTCATCTAGTGGTTCCCCTCCACCTCCTCCTTCTGGTAGTCACACTTCTGTATCATATGACTATGGTACAGATGATAGAAAATCTCGTTCACACAATAAACCCCCAATGTTTACTGGTGATCCTGAGAAGTTCTCATGGTGGAAAAGCAAGATGTACAGCCACATCATTGGTATTGATGATTCTTTATGGGATATTATAGAAGATGGAATCTCTATTCCAGTTGATAAAGAAGGTGTAGCTGTCAACAGAAGAGGCCTGAGTGATGCTGAGAGGAAGATATACATAAAGCATCACAATGTTAGAGGTATCATTGTGGATTCTCTACCTCACACTGAGTATTAGAAGCTGAGTGATAAATCAACAGCCAAAGCCATCTTCAAATCCCTCTGCTCTAACTATGAAGGTAACAAAAAGGTTAGAGAAGCAAAAGCTAATATTCTTGTTCAGCAATATGAGCTGTTCAGAATGAAAGAGGATGAAAATATTGAGACAATGTTCTCAAGATTTCAGACTCTGGTTTCTGGACTTCAGATTCTGAAGAAGAGTTATACTACTGCTGATCATGTGAACAAAACTCTAAGAAGTCTGCCATCTAAATGGAGACCCAAAGTAACTGCTATTGAGGAAGCTAAGGATCTAAATACTCTAAGTATTGAAGATCTTATAAGCTCCCTCAAAGTGCATGAACTGGGACTTAATGAAGATGATTCTGTTAGAGAGTCTAAGTCTATAGCACTGAAATCCAAAAGAAAGTCTGTAAAAGCTCTCAAAGCAATTGAATTTGATGAAGAACTTCCTGAGGGAAATTCTGAAGAAGATTCAGATGCTGAGGAGCTTGCAATGCTTTCCAAAAGATTTCAGTACGTAATGAAAAGACAGAAGAAATTCTCTAACAGAAGTAGCAACTTTAAAGGATCTAGTTCAAAGAGGGAAGATCAGAAGGGTTGTTATAATTGCAAGAAGCCTGGTCATTTTATTGCTGATTGCCCTGAACTTCAGAAGGACAAGTCAAAAGAAAAATCAAAGAAGACCAGCTCTAAGTCTAGCAACTTCAGAAACAAACTTAAGAAGAGTATCGTGGCAACATGGGATGATCTTGACAATGATTCTGAGTCTAATGATGAAGAAGAAGCAAATCTGGCTTTAATGGCAACAACATTCTCTGATGCAGAATCATGTTCAGACTCTGATGATGAAGATGAGGTATACTCTGAACTTACAAGATCTGAACTGATTGAAACAGTTAAAGATCTTATGAACCACCTCAAAAGCAAGTTAGGTGAACTAAATTTTTTGAAAAATAAATATAACTTGCTGACTGAGGAGAATATAGGTGAAGTAAGGTTGCTTCTATGATTTATAACATTTACAGAAATATAGGTGAAGGTATTGTTTTAAAAATGATTCATTCAATCTTTCAAATGAATCAAAAATATCATCCTGTTCTGAAAATATTATGAAAGGCACTGAGGTGTGCTTTGTGCCTGCTTCTGACAGTTCTGAGAAACTGAATTTTGCAGAAACTGAGACTGCAGAGTCTGAAGTTCTGAACTGCTCAGACTCTAAAGCTTCTGAACCTAAGGGAAAGATGAAGGCAGATGTTAAAACTTTGCCAAAGTCTAAACCAAAAGGTCCTAAGCCTAAGAGTATGAGAAAATCAGACTCTAAACCTGAAAATGTTCAGAGTCTGAAGAGTTCAGAACCTGAAACAAGTAAGTCTCAGAGTCTGAAAAATTCAAACTCAAATTTTACTAAGACTAGGTTTATGAAACCTTCAAAAATTACTAAACCAGTCTTTTCAAAACCAGAATGTCAGGCAAAGCAAACAAAAGATAGCTAATCTGTCATCTGTTTCTGATTGTATTAAGAAAGGTCAAACTGAAGTTTGCCTTGTGTCAGGAGCTAGCAAAACTAGAGTTCTGAAGAAATCAGAACCAAAGAACTTGAAGTCTCAGGTTCTGAAGAAATCTGAGTCAAGACCATTGAGAACTCAGGTTTTGAAGAACTCAGTTTCTAAAACTAAGACTTATTCAAGATTAAAGGATTCATATCCAAAGTATCTGAACAAGTCTGAGTGTTATAACTCCAGACATAAGGTGCAACAAAAGACTAAACCTTTCAAGACTAACCATAAAGGACCCATGAAAATATGGGTACCTAAGTCTGAGATAATTCTTGTTGCAGATATGCTTGTCATCCAAAGAAAAGGAAAGGTCTTGGTACCTGGACAGTGGCTGCTCGCGTCATATGACAGGAGACAAGTCTATGTTCCAAACCCTGAACATGAAAGAGGGAGGAACTGTGGGGTTTGGAGGAAATCAGAAAGGAAGGACCATTGGTACTAGTAAGATAGGTAATTCTTCCCTGTACATTGATGATGTTTGGTTGGTAGATGGACTTAGACATAATCTACTTAGCATAAGTCAATTATGTGATAGTGATTACGAAGTCCTGTTTAATAAGAACACTTGCACTGTAATCAACAACAAAGATAAATATGTTGTGTTCAAAGGAAATAGGAAAAACAATGTTTATAAAATCAATTTTTCAGAACTGGTTGAGCAGAAGGTAGCTTGCCTTCTGTCTGTGCGTGATGAGAAATGCGTATGGCACAAAAGGTTGGGACATGCTAACTGGAGACTCATCTCTAAGCTTAGCAAGTTGCAACTGGTCAGAGGCCTGCCAAACATTGACTATCACTCAGATGCTCTTTGTGGAGCATGCCAAATAGGAAAAATTTCTAAAACATCTTTTAAATCCAAAAACATTGTTTCCACCTCAAGACCTTTAGAACTGCTTCACATTGATTTATTTGGTCCTGTTGGAACAGCTTCAATCAATGGGAAGAAGTATGGGCTTGTAATTGTTGATGATTACAGTAGGTGGACTTGGGTTAAATTCCTTAGAACTAAAAATGAAACATATGATGTGTTTAACAAATTCTGCAAACAAGTACAAAATGAAACTGATTTGAAAATTTTAAAAGTCAGAAGTGATCATGGTGATGAATTTGAAAATGAACCATTTGAAAATTTTTGTGAAGATCATGGAATTCTCCATGAGTTCTCTTCTCCTAGAACTCCACAACAAAATGGAGTTGTAGAGAGAAAGAACAGATCTTTGCAAGAAATGGCCAGAACCATGATCCATGAATCCAATATTGCAAAGTACTTTTGGGCAGAAGCTGTTAACACAGCATGTTATATTCAGAACAGAATCTATATCAGACCTATTCTGAATAAAACAGCATATGAACTTTTTAAAGGAAGAAAACCAAGTATTTCTTATTTTCATCAGTTTGGTTGTACTTGTTACATTATGAACAATAAGATCTACCTAAAGAAATTTGATGCTAAGGCTCAAAATGGTATCTTTTTAGGATACTCAGAGAGATTTAAAGCATACAAGTTGTTGAAGAATCAATACATATTAGATTTGATGATAAGAAGCCTGGTAATGAAATACCAGAGCTGGTTGAGAGTTTTGCAGATATAAGGCTATCAGAAGAACCTTCAGAACCTGAACAGAGTTCAGAGTCTGAAGAAAGTTCAGAAGCTGAAAATTCTGAGGAAACTGAAAAACTCTCAAATGCTGACACTCCTCTTGAAGATAATCAAGATCAAAATGGTTCTGAACAAGCCCCTGATGATTCTTCAGAAGCTAATCCACCCAGAACCTCATTTAAGTACAAGTCTTCACATCTTGAGGAGCTGGTCATTGGGAACAAGAACAGTCCAAGGAAAACAAGATCAGCATTCTGTCAAAATGATTCTATGATTGGAATGCTATCAATGATTGAACCCACAACAGCTGATGAAGCATTTGCAGATGATGGATGGATTGTAGCTATGCAAGAAGAACTGAACCAGTTTCAAAGAAATGATGTCTGGATTTAGTTGCAAGACCAAATAACAAGAACATCATTGGAACAAAATGGGTGTTCAGAAACAAGCTTAATGAACAAGGAGAAGTGATCAGAAACAAGGCAAGACTGGTTGCTCAAGGCTACAGTCAACAGGAAGGAATAAACTATACTGAGACATTTTCTCCAGTTGCAAGACTGGAAGCAATCAGGTTACTTCTTTCCTATGCAGTTAATCATGATATCATCTTATATCAAATGGATGTTAAGAGTGCTTTTTTAAATGGAGTTATTTCTGAAGAAGTTTATGTTAAACAACCTCCTGGTTTTGAAGATGTAAAACATCCAGATTTTGTTTTTAAACTTAGGAAATCTTTATATGGTCTGAAACAAGCTCCCAGAGCTTGGTATGAAAGACTAAGTAATTTCTTACTTAAAAATGATTTTGTAAGAGGTCAAGTTGACAATACACTCTTTAGAAAAACTCTTAAGAAAGACATCTTAATTGTGCAAATATATGTTGATGATATCATATTTGGTTCTACTAATGCCACTCTTTGCAAAGAGTTTTCTAAGTTAATGCAAGATGAATTTGAAATGAGCATGATGGGAGAATTGAAATTCTTTCTTGGAATTCAAATCAACCAATGCAAAGATGGTGTGTATGTTCATCAGTCCAAATATACAAAGGAGCTTCTGAAGAAGTTCCAGCTTGATGATTGTAAACTGATGACAACACCAATGCATCCAACCTGCACCTTAAGCAAAGAGGACAATGGCTCAAAAGTAGATCAAAAGCTCTACAGAGGTATGATAGGTTCTCTGTTATACTTAACTGCTTCTAGGCCAGATATTTTATTTAGTGTATGTCTGTGTGCTAGATTCCAGTCAGATCCTAGAGAATCTCATATGAATGCTGTCAAGAGAATCTTCAGGTATCTGAAAGGAACAACTAATCTGGGACTTCTGTATAAGAAATCCTTAGATTATAAGCTAGTTGGATTCTGTGATACTGATTATGCTGGGGACAGGATTGAAAGAAAATCCACCAGTGGAAATTGTCAATTTCTTGGTGAGAATCTGATATCCTGGGCCAGCAAAAGACAAGCAACTATTGCTCTGTCAACAGCAGAAGCAGAATACATCTCAACTGCAAGTTGTAGCACACAACTGCTCTGGATGAAACATCAGTTGGAAGACTATCAGATTCATGAAAACAACATTCCTATTTTCTGTGATAATACTGGTGCAATCTGTCTGTCTAAAAATCCAATTCTACATTCTAGAGCCAAGCATATAGAAATTAAACATCATTTTATAAGAGATTATGTTCAGAAGGGTGTTTTAGATATTCAATTCATTGATACTGATCATCAATGGGCTGACATATTTACAAAACCCCTCACAGAAGACAGATTTAACTTTATTAAAAAGAATCTGAACATGCATTTTGTAACACCCCAATTTTATATTTTAAGTAATTCAATAAATTTTAATAGGTGTGGCGTGGTGAATATTATTATTAATGCTGTTTTATTTGAATGTGATGTAAATGTTGAAAGGGTTGAATTATATTGGTGAATTAATTTATGATACCAGAATTTAAATAATATAGAAAGAGAATTGAAAAACAAGTAGAAAAGAGTAGGAGGTGTAGAAAATAGGTTTTTAATAAGTGGGGGAGGGGAAAAGCAAAAGAATAGTGAATAGAAGAGGAAAGTTATATGAAGAGTGGCTAGACCAAATATAAATAAGGGTTTTGGGAAATTAGAACTCAGTTTTGCTGAACGTAGAAACAGAGAGAAGAGCAGCCGTCAGAGAAAGGAAAACCTAGCTACAACGAAGTCAAACCAAACCAGAGATTTCAGAGGAATCGAGGTAAGGGGGAGAATCTTTGCACTTTAGGGTATCTTAATATATGATGGGGGGTGTTTAATTCTTAAGATGATGTTTCTGTTATGATGTGAGATTGTGATGAGAGATTGATGATGGACGAAGGTAAAGACGAGGTTGAATTATTTAAAATTAAGAGAAACTAGTTTACGGTTTACGAATAGAGGATTGACCATGAAGAGAGTGTGTGAATCAGTAGGTTAATGGAAAATTAGTGTTTGAATGATAGGGTAACCTTAGGGTGATGTTTAGGGACGAATTGGGTGAGTTGGGGGTTCGAAATCGGAGCCGGGGAAGCTCCCATGGTGGAAAATTACAAAATCTGCATTCTGATGCTGACAGAATCGTGACGCGATTTTGGCACAACTTTTTGACCATTTTCAGTTCCGAATTGAGCTTAGGTGTCTTCATGAAAGTTGTAGATATGGATGTTAGCTTTCATGCGGTTTTAGAGTGACCTCATTTAGACATCCACAACTCGATTTATGGTCATATTACTACACAGGGGTCGACACGGTCGTTCACTCTGCCCAGGTTTAGGAAACGAAACATTTCCACCCCTCTCTGTCCCGAATTGGACTTAGGTCCCTTCATGAAAGTTTTAGATATAGATGTCAGCTTTCATTTCCTTTTGGTTTGAATCCATTTAGATCTCTATAACTTGAGTTATGAATAAAATATTGTACCTGGGTCATGCTGTGATATGAATAGTAAGTCTAAGAAAGTTGATAGCGTGAAAAGTAAGTGTATACTAGGGTTCCGAACCTATAAACATAAATGAAGGGAGTCTAGTCTGGTGTCTTAAGGGTAGTTCCCCAACCCCTTAACGAATTAACACATGGAAGAACTTTAGGGTGTTAGAGACAAATCCAAGAAGAAATAAAGAGAGAGGAGTAGGATAGTGAATGGTGAGAATGAAAGCGCTTAGATAATGAAAGCGCTAATGACGTTGACTACTGAATATATAAATATGATGAAGTTGGTGAAGCATACTCGTAATGATGATGTTGATTATATAAATGATGTGAGTGACGATGTATATTCATGATGACAACGTTTTCTTATGTTGATGATGTGAATATCGACGATATGTTTTGTCCCGGTGTTGTGAAGAATAGGAAGAGTTTGCATCTATGACTGTAAGCTGTTGTTGATGTGTTGACATTTAATACTTGATGAGTCTTGAGCCTAAAAAGGTGAAGTAGTTTAAGCAGTAGAAGGAGAAGTGTGAGGGATGTAGATGAGTAGTTCACGGCGGAGTGATAACGACAGGATTAATCCATTGGGGTATTTTTAAAAGTTCTAATATGGTAAGCTGATTAAGAGAGTATAAAATATGAACAGATAAAGAAGTGAAAAGAGACGATGATAAGAAGGGATATAACATAGGTGCCTTCCGAGTAAGTGATGAAGTTAAATATAATCTTCTTACACAAATAATGAGCTTAGGAATATTGTTAAGTTGAAGAGTAAAAGAGTCAAGGTAATTAAGGAACTTAAGATGAATGTTAGGTAGGAACATATAAGGTGTGTATTGAGTAGTGAAAGATAATAGGAATGAGGATAGCGGTGAATAAGACGGGAATTGATTAGAAGAGAGCGAGATGAATAGGAAAGAAGATAAGAGGTAATAGTCATAATGTTTGACGATAATAATAATGACCGGTATCGAGAGAATAAAACCTTAAATTATAATGAAGTTTTAGTGAGGAAAGTTGTTGACGTAGAAAGTATCGATAAGGTGAGATAATAACTTTGAATTAGAATGAAGTTAAGATTAGGGGAATGGTCGAGGTTATAGATGACGACAAATGTGAGACGGGGATTAAGGTATAAAGTCGTAATAATGAGAGGGATAAGTAGGAAAGAGTTATTAACGATGGTGAGGTGAAACCTAGTTGTATAGAGAGGAGACGTTATATGTAATGTTAATGGAGAAGTAAACATCTTAAAACTAAGAAGGAGGAATAGGGTGTGCTATCAGGATAAAATATCTAGAGAGCCTAGAATAGACGAGAGAATAGAGCATGTCCGTAAGATGAATAATATAATAAAATAAAATAGAAGGTTGTTGACGTAGAAACGAGTCGTGCTTAAGGGTTGGATTGATGAGGAGATAATGTAGAGATATAGACGGTAATAGAGAGTAATGATGAGGAATCATATGACTATGACAAAGAGTGATGACGATTGATATTATATACAAGTGTATATATAAATATGATGAGAAATGATGATACTTGCGTTAATATGATGATGAGAGTGATGATGTTTATATTATAATGATGATGAGAATGATGATGTCTATATTACTATGACGATGAGAATGATGATGTATATATTATAATGATGATGAGAATGACGATGTCTATATTATTTTGATGATGAGAATGATGATGTTTATTTATGAAGACGATGAGAATGATGACGGTGTGTTTTGCATTAATGTTGTGCATATTAGGGAGAGTCTTGCATTTATGAATGTGAATTCATGATGACGTGATGATGTGTAATACCTGATGAGTCTGTCACCATGCATGCATATAGAGTCGTGCCTAGGAATTATGAAGATGAAATGACGATGAAAGTCCAGTAACATATCTCTGGCAATTTATGACGACGAAAGTCTAGTAACATATCTCTGGCAAATTATGACGACGATAGGTGTGGTACCACATTCATATAGGTCTTAGGGTGAGTCCATATGCATTTAAATGATAATACTTATACTTGGTGTTTTTAAGTGTGAATTGAATGAGATGATATGTATGATTAGTTGAGAAGAATATAATAAATGTCGATGATCATATGACGACAGAATATTGTTATTGTTGTATTATAATGTTGTGCGTGCTTTTCCCTAATATTATGTTATGGCAGGATTTCTCACCCCTTTGTTGTTGTTGTGTTGTTTTCTTTGTGGTGATTGTACTCCCGGGTACAGACACTCAGGTTGAGGAAGTTTAGCTGTGGGACGACTTAGAAGGTGGAGATGGAATACGTCTTCCGTCTAGTTTTCATTTTATTTAGTAATCTATTAAGCATGTAGTCGCTACGAGCTCTGATTCTTGTAACACCAGGGTTGGGGTTGACGTTGAAATTAATTTGTTTTTAAGTCGAGAACTTGGAAATATTGTTATTTCTATTTATAATGTTGAATAACAAGGATAATCAATATTAATGAAATCAATGAAATGTTTTCTGCTGTTGAAATTATTATTTAAAGAAAGTGTTTATGTTATATGTGATATATTGACGAGTTTTGTAACATCCTCTTTATTAAATATATAATTATTATTTAATAATTATCGTCGGGAAATAGGGTGTTACACATTTCATCTCTTGAAAAATATGCTTGAATCTGAATAGAAACTGAATTCTAAAGTTCATCAGAAGCTAAGGCTTATCAGTCACTCACTTGAGAGTCTGATGAAAGTTAAGTTTCTGGAAAAACTTCAGAGTCTGAGTTTCAGAATTTGATTTTCTGACTTCTGAATCTGCATAGTTATCTAACTTTTGGTCAGAATCTGATAAGTTATAACTCTGGGCAATGATGAATTAAAGCTTTGAAAGTTATACTTTGTCCCTCCTAAAGTCATCAATGTGCAAATGTGTTTTTCAGTTTTCAGTTCTGAAATGTTTTAACAAAAAACACAGTCACACTTTCATATTTTCATGTTCAGCTTTACATACCTTTTTGTATAAACTGGTTTATTAAACACACCTTTTGAAAATATGAGTCTCACTTTGGTATCAGACATGTTCAGTTTTTCAAACCTATTTAAAAAACTCTGAACAGTTTTGTCTGAAAGAGTTCAGAAGCACTGAGCTAAATGCTATAATTTTTCAGTTTTCTGAAAAGAGTTCAGTTGTGCTAAAACCTTCAGTTGGTATATGATCTGAACAGAATGTACTGAACAAAAATGCTCTGAACATTTTTTATCTCACATGTTTTCAAACTCTCATAAAAAATTCTGGAAATTTTATTTTTGTTGATGACAAAAGGGGGAGTAAAAGTAAACAAGTATTAAGGCTCCTGAGCTCAGAATATAAGTTAATTTTTGTCAGTTAATTAACTTATGAGAACTGTTTTTAATCTCTTAGCCTCTGAATTAAATTATGTGACATAAATTACTCTTTAGTGAGTTAAAATGAATTTAAATAACTTGGATAAGACTCAGGGAGCTTACAAAACTCATCCTGTGGATTATCAGACTTAGGGGGAGAGCTTACAAACCTCACAACCTGAAGTCAGCTTGTTATTTATAATTCTGAGTGATAATTTCACCTTATTGTTTTAAGTTAAATTTAATTAACATGGATAAGAATCAAGGGGAGCTTGCAAACCTCACCTTGTGGATTATCAGACTTAGGGGGAGCTTGCAAACCTCATCCTGAAGTCAACTTGTTAATTAAAGTTAACAACAATTCTGAAATAATCACCTTTTTGATTTAAACTGAATTTAATTAACCTGAATCAGACTCAGGGGGAGCTTGCAAACCTCATATCATGCAGTCAACTTATTAATTAAATTAACAACAATTTTCTATTAATACTTATGTTTGTCATCATCAAAAAGGGGGAGATTGTTGGAACAAAATGTATGAACAACTCTCTTTTGGGTTTTGATAATAACAAAGTGTTAAAAAGAAAATTGGAATTGCTAATGCTTTGTTCTAAGTGTGCAGAACCACGTTCTTAATGTTTGGTAATTAATACTGGTTATGGAAGAACAAGCTAAGAGCAAGAAGGAAAGTATAGAAGCCTTTGTTGCAAGTATGAAACAAGATTGTGTCTGAAGCAGCTTCTGAAGACTGAGTCTGAAGACTGCGTCTGAAGAAGTGAGTCTGAAGAAGTGCTTCTGAAGACTGAGTCTGAAGGTCAGCAGTAGTCAACGTCTGAAGGTTGAGTCTGAAGGTCAACAGAAGTCAACGTCTGAAGGCTGAGTCTAAAGGTCAACAAAAGTCAACGTCTGAAGGCTGAGTCTGAAGGTCAACAAAAGTCAACGTCTGAAGAAGTGCGTCTGATGAACAGTGCTTCTGAAGGGTGCGTCTGAAGACCTGCTTCTGATGAACAGTGTATGAAGAAGCTTCTGAAGTCTGACTCTGAAGGAAAAGCAACCGTCACTGTCTGCATTTAATGCCTGCACTGTCAGAACAACTCAATGGAACAGTTGTCTCCTTGGCCAAAACATTCCCCAGCTTTTAAGGAAAGAATTCAAAAATTGCGTGCTCTGTTTTCTGCTCAGTTTAGCACACAATTTCAGCTGGACCTAGCTCCAATTTGCAACGACTCTTTGCTGGATTTCTGGGCAATTCTCAACAGCTCTATTATCCTCTATAAAAGGGTGAAAATTTGAAGAAAAAAATTGCTAAGACTCAAGAAACATAAGACTGAAATATGTGCTTTATTTTGCTGTCAAAAATACGAAAGTCACCAAAACTCTTAGAAATTCTTACAAACTTATCATCTTAGAATTTTTTAAGTTTAGAGTCTTAAAACTGAGTTGTATTTTGTGAACACCTCTGATATTTGATCAAGTGTTCAACTCAAACTTACTTTCTTTGTAAATCAGTTTGATTCAAGTCTCAGCCTGCGTGTTGAGCAACCAGAAGTCTCTTTACTTTGTGTATTGAGCAACTAGAAGTCTCTTAGCTTTGTGCTTTGAGCAGAGAAGTCTCTTAACTTTGTGTTTTGAGCATAGAAGTCTCTTAACTTTGTGTTTTGAGCATAGAAGTCTCTTGCTAAGTGCTTAAGCATTGGAAGTCTCTTAGCTTTGTGCTTTGAGCAATTGTAATCAGTTGATTATAGTTCAAATCTCCTGTAAGTAACAGGGGGACTAGACTACTTCCGGTTTGTGGAAGGAACTAGTATAAAAACTCTTGTGTCTCTCTTTCCCTTTCTCTCATCTTTATTTATCCGCTGCTAACAAACTCTGAAATAGTTTCAGAATCTGATTCTGAACTTAAACATAAGTTTTTGAGAAAGGAAAAACAACCCACACAATTCAACCCCCCCTTCTTGTGTGTTTTTCTCACCTTCATCCTTAACCCCAATGAGGGCTCTAAGACGTCGTGAGCTAAAATGAGATCGCCACCTAATTCCTTAACCCCAATGAGGGCTCTAAGACGTCGTAAGCTAAAATGAGATCGCCACCTAATTCCTTAACCCCAATGAGGGCTCTAAGACGTCGTGAGCTAAAATGAGATCGCCACCTAATTCCTTAACCCCAATGAGGGCTCTAAGACGTCGTGAGCTAAATGAGATCGCCACCTAATTCCTTAACCCCCGATGAGGGCTCTAAGACGTCGTGAGTTAGAAGTGAGATCACCAACTAATTCCTTAACCCCAGTGAGGGCTCTAAGACGTCACGAAAACAAGACGGTCCACACAACAATAATGTGGCAAATAAAACAATCCGACAATTTTTAACAAAGTTACGAAACAAACACAAGTAAAAATCACCGCCCAGAAGTTGCTTTCTAAGATGAGGAAATTCAAAGCTAAAAGGAACAGATGAACATCTTAAGGGAAACGATGCATCATTATAAATTCAAAGAAGAGTACTGAGTTCAAAATAAAAAATAAAAATTACAACGAGTGAAATTATGGTTCGTCCACTAGGGCGCCATCTACAATAACCTTAAAAGAGTCAAGGGCGGAGAGATCAACGCCAGGATGCAAGAGGGCAACTTGAGCTTTAGCTCGTTCAAAACCAGCATCAAAAGTCAAGGCCAACTCGCCTTTCACCTCGGAAACCTCAGCCTTAAGCTGATCTTCCATTTCCACTCCAGTCGCGACATCATTTTGAAGCTTCGCGATAACCCCGTCCTTCCCAGCAAGATCCGCTGCATAACCAATTTTCAGATCAGAGATGCGCTTGTCACACTCAAGTGTCACCGCCTCTCAGGCTTCCTTCACTTCTTTTCCCCTGGCATCCTTGGCCTCCTTCAACTCTTTTTCCAGCGCACTCACCGTGGCCTAAAGGGACTCTTCATTCTGCACCAGTTCTTCATGTTTCCGGTCTATCGCGTCCAAGATCATTATGGACCGCAAGCAATGAACTCCCACGTCTCTCGTCATAAAGGGGACAACGCCTTGATTCCCAGCCTCCATGTCCTCTGGATTAAAGACCAACCTCTCTTTGATGTAGGCGACATAGTTAAAATCCTTATCCCAGAAGGATTGCACCGATCCATTGGTCCTGGCGGCAATAGTAGCGGTAGGGGCGGGCATTTTCTTACTCTTTTTCTCAGCCACCGCCTTCCCTTTATCATCTTTCTCGGGCGACGCCTTGTCCTGCACGGCCGCCGCGATGAAATCAGACTGAATCTCAGGCGGTTGATCAGCTTTCCTCTTAGGCTTGCGTGTAATAAGCCCAGTATGGTCACTAGCTGCCAACCCCTCAGCAGCCTTCCTCGCCTTCATCTCCTCGAGATATTTCTTCCTCTCTGCCGCAGTCATGGGCGCCATGGACTCTACAAAAATAGAAACAAGAAGGTTACGAGGACAAGAAAATAGGAAAGTGCAATGTACACACAAACAAACAAAATCAACTCACGTAAGTACGCGTCTAAGCTATTCATATCCCCTTCCCTATTCAACAGCTCCCAAATGTTCATAGGAAGCATCTTGTCCAAAAAACAGATGACGCCTTGGTCATACGCGTCCAGCTTCTCATAATCAAATCCCATGATCGACGTCGGAGCATTCGTCCAGCATAAGGGAAACCTCAGCTTACCTTCGACCCGCACAGCAGCTGCTTCACAATCCTTCTTCCCCAAGTCCTGAGGAACGTCTGCCTCCAATTCATATAATGAGAGGCGTAGGGCGGGAATAACCTCTTGCCAGGATGCGCACTGACGGATACCCAAGCCAGCTTATCTACCCCCTTTGTGCCGTAGAACGTGAAGAAGGATCCAACCGAGGGCTGAAAGCCTAGCCCCTCGCATAAAATCTCAAAAGCGCGTATAAACGCCCAGCTGTTTGGCTGCAACTATGACGACGCCACATTCAAACAATTGAGGACGTCGACCTCAAAGGGCGTAAAGGGATACTTCACACCCAGATCTTCAAAACCAGTCGTATACATGTGAAACGTCTCGTTCTTCACCCCCTTCGGTCTTTGTAAGCACACCTTCTCGCCTGGGCGACAATGTTCTAAGACGACATCCTCTTCAAATCCCGTAGAGGACACATGCAACTTACTTCGAAAGAATGCCACTAGTTGGGGATCAATGTACACTGACTCTGAACGAAGCACTTCGTCGGCGAAGCTCTCTTGCTCTGATCCACTAGAGGACGCCATGTAACAAACTCCTCTCCTACAAAAAGGACCTGGGTGAATAGGAAGAATAATGCTGTCAGATGAATCCCCACTACTACTCCCTCCTTCACCCTTGTCTGAATCGCTCGAAAATTCCTCTAAGAGGGAGTGGTCGTAATAAGCTCTCTCAAACACCACCCAGTCGGTGGTTCCATCTGACCGCTTTGCATGTCTAACGCTTTCCTTCCACAACCTAATTCTCTCCTCTGAACTTGCCGGGGATAGTTCCCTACCCGCCCCATCACACTCTCTAATCACTACCATACTACGGATCTAATTAATAAGGAGGAGATCGAATAGGATTACCTGGATTTAAATGATAGCGAGAGATCGAGGATGAAAGGAAGCTCCAGACGATTCAGAGATTGAGGGTGCAGCGATCTCCAAAGCCAAGAGACGATCCAGGAGGCCGTTAGGTTTTTTGAGAGAAAAGAAAGGTGAGGAAAGTGAAAAGATAAGGAACGAACAGGAAACAGGGAAAGTAGATCCGGAAAGCAGTTCAAAGTATAAAAGCATGGGAAAACGCGCAGATAACGTCACTTAAATTGGCATGATTTCCAAGAACCGTTGCGATGCGAACACGTCAGCGAGAGCAAACGGTCGCCCCGTTTCAATCGTCGGATCTCATTAAGGCGCGTTTTGACTCTAAAAATCAAAACGTATCACACCCATATTGGGTTTAGTCATGGCATGACGGTCTAAATCACTCTTTTGACACAGTTTAAATCACTTCGCCTCGTTCCAAAGCTCGTGCTTGTTGGGCTAATAGGAATACTCTTGTTGGGCTAGCACCCACTAAGGCGCCAAAACAAAACATGGAGCTAGCACCCATGTTGGGCTAGCACCCATGAGGGGCTAGCACCCATGTTAGGCGAGCACCCATGATCAGTCCAGCACCCGTATCGAGTTAGTGCTCATAAAAAGCTTTACACGCCCCATAACTAAATATTTTTCACACAGTTTCGCGACCAGTAAGTCTCACTTACTGGGTCAGAGGTCATAGACAAATTCCCCGGCAACAGTTTAATCACTTCGCCTTGTTCCAAAGCTCGTGCTTGTTGGCTGTGAACTATACATCTTACCATTTAGGCCTGTAGGCCCTACAGACAAGGGCTTGAACCCTTAGAGTCAGGTTGGGCGCCCTCCAGGAGGGCACAAGGCCCACTTAACATTCATGTATAACCTTAGAGAATCTTCCTAAAAAGATATCCTCTCGGGGAGCCCTCAGTATCCTATGAGGGTGCCCTAGTCATAGTTTTGGCCCTATACGATTTGGGCCCAAAACCATGACCAGATAGCCCCAAACTGAGGCTACAAATAATAACCATGGGATCATTCCCAAGGCATGGCCTAAACAGACTCTGAAAACCCTAGTTTTCATATATTGTACTCACAGCTAGTACACCTCTCCTTTGCATCTCTGGCTTTCTTTTCAACAATATTCTCCTCGCCTTTAATATAGCATTTTGTTCTTGACAAGATCTCCTCCATTGAGCCCGCCGACTTTTGGGCGAGGGATTCATTGAACTGGCGCGCCTTCAGACCATTCTGAAATGCCCCAACGAACATCTACTGGTTCGAGCTCACCACCTTGATTGTGGCATCGTTAAATTGGGCAAGGTGTTCTCGCAACGATTAATTATGTCCTTGGTGCACGTTGAAGAGGCTGGTGGTGGACACTTTGCAATGTTAGCTAGCATAGAACTGGTGGATCAATTTACGTGACATTCCTAGTATCTTATGATGGAGAAGCGGGGTATGTTCATGTACCATTGTAAGGCAACATCCTTTAGGGTTTCGAACAATAACTTGCATTTGAGCGATTCCTATGCTCCACCTGATCGCTTCTTCACTCGAAAGGGGACAGTGACGACGACTTGAAATTATCTGGGACTGGGGCGTTCCAAATTTCAGCTGATAGCGGTTGGGGGTCTGGTTCCTGTGTTCCCTATGAGTGGTCCTCTCCATTGTTGTTATCATGTTGTTGATGGATTGTGGTCACAGAGGCCTGTAGGACTTTGTTTTATTGTAGTAGTTGCTCCGGTTGAAGTTGCATCGCTTCTACGGTGCCTGGTTGATATTTGTTCTAGTTTCAGCAGCCATCATTTTCAGATAGCCTATGAATTTTGGGGTTGATGAGTGTGACCCATGTTTGATTTATCGGGCCTCACGGTGGGCGTCAAATGTACTTGCAGAGAGTACAATATAGGAACCTATCCTACGATATGCTAAGCTATAGTTCTCAAGTTTTCTGTATTTGTTTAGGTCCTGGTCTGGGAATGATCCCAAGAGTCTTATTTATAGTGTGTTTGGCCTCTTTTAGTCGCAACAGCATGAGCTTTAGCCCATCAATTCCTATAAGGAAGGGTGCGTAAGGCTTATCTATATCGAAGTATCTCGCCCGAGAATCTTTGCTTTATCTGTTATGCTTGAATTAAGAGATAGGCGCGCCCACTCGCTGGTCTCGTGGCACCATTATCCTCGATATTTGTCCTTATCCTAAATGCTTCATATTTTGAGTCTATCCCAACATTACGGTCCACAACCCCCAAGCACGAGTCTTGCATAAGGCCGAAGTGGTTTTAAGGACAGAAGATGGTCCAATATGGATTGATATGATAGTAAGTACTTATAGGCATTGATATGACAATAAATATGTATATTGAGAGATTAATATAACAGTATTTACAGAGCGAACATTCTAACGTCAGAAACAAATTTAACTAACATAATAGAACTATTTTAAAAATTTTATACATTGAAATATATGTTGACTACTCATTACGCGAGAACTAAAAATAAAATGACTATTTACTGAAAAGAATAATGATCGCAAAAACAAAAAATTTTGCAAGTGCATAAGAGAACCCAAAAAATGCTGAACCACAGTTCTTCAATATTCATCACATGACTCAAAAACCATTCCTCACAACCCTTGCACAAAATTGCAACACCCTAACCCAACTCAAACAATTACACGCTCACATCCTCCGATGTTGTATCCAACACTCTCCCTACGCCCTCGCCCCGATCCTCTCCGTCGCAGCAACCTCAAACGACCCGTCGTTTTTCCTTTACGCTCGTACCATTTTCCACAACCTCACTCAACGCAACCGCAACACTTTCATTCACAACACCATGATCAGAGCCTATCTTCAAAACCATTCCCCTACACACGCAGTTTCATGCTACACGACAATGTTGCAAAACGGCATTGCCGTTAATAACTATACATTCCCACCTTTGATCAAATCCTGCACTGCACTTATAGCTTCTTCTTTAAAGTGCGCTTTGAGTGTTATGATTGGTCATTTAGTGCATTGTCATGTTGTTCTATTCGGGCTAACGAATGATCCTTATGTTGTGAGTGCATTTATTGAGTTTTACTCGGCTTTGGGTGAGTTACGAAAGGCAAGGGTGTTGTTTGATCAAATGGGGAGGAAAGATGTTGTTTTGTGGACGGCCATGATTGATGGTTATGGTAAAATAGGGGATGTTCAAAGTGCGAGAGAGATGTTTGATGAAATGCCTGAGAGAAATGTTGTGTCGTGGAGTGCTATGATGGCCGCGTATTCTCGTGTTAGTGAGTTTAGAGAAGTGTTGGATTTGTTTTTAGAGATGCAGAGTGAAGGCGTGAGGCCGAATGATTCTGTACTTGTTACTGTGCTAACTGCGTGTGCGCACCTTGGTGCGCTCACGCAGGGAATGTGGGTGCATTCTTATGCTAGGAGATTCGACCGGGTAAGCTTGAATCCTATCTTGGCAACGGCTTTAGTGGACATGTATTCGAAATGTGGGTGTGTGGAATCAGCTTTATCTGTTTTTTATGGTATTTCTGATAAGGATGTTGGAGCTTGGAATGCTATGATTTCTGGTGTGGCCTTGAACGGTGATGCGAGGAAATCGTTGGAGTTGTTTCAACAAATGGTTGTTTGTGGGAATCACCCCAATGAGACTACCTTTGTGGCTGTCCTTACTGCTTGTACACACGCGAGGATGGTTCGCGAAGGTCTTTGGTTATTTGAAGAGATGAGTGGTACTTACGGAGTAGAGCCATGTGTGGAGCATTACGCGTGTGTTGTGGATCTTTTGTCTAGGTCTGGAATGGTGGAGGAAGCCGAGAGGTTTGTCGAGGAGAAAATGGGTGGATTTGTGGCTGGCAATGCTAATGTTTGGGGTGCGATACTCAATGCGTGTAGAATTTATAAGAATATTAATGTTGGGAATAGAGTGTGGAAAAAGCTAATAGATATGGGCGTAGCTGACTGTGGTACTCATGTTCTTACATATAACATATATAGAGAAGCTGGGTGGGATGCAGAGGCAAACAGAGTTAGGAGTATGATTTCGGAAGCTGGGATGAAGAAGAAACCTGGATGCAGTTTAATCGAGGTAGGTAATGAAGTTGAAGAGTTTCTTGCTGGTGATCAATCTCATCCACAAGCACAGGAAATGTGCAGGTTGCTGGATTCAATTCTCAAGATGGGGAATATAGACAACTTCTAATTGGGTATAAAGTTAATTTTTGGGTCCAAATTATCTTATTGCTTTGTAGTCATTTACCAGGGCCGATAGTATTGATAAAAGAAATCGTATACAAATTGGTACTCATTTATTCATATAACTAGAGCATGTCCTTGTATAAAGAATTTGGTGAATATATACACTGGCTTATTTAAGTTCAAGCCTGATGCATCTTGCTCTCAGGTTTTATTAATTGAATCTCTTAATTTTCTCCGATTATATAGAGTACAACAATTGCATTGATGATTTGTCACGCAATAAACTATAGTGATTGGTACGAACTGGCCAATACATTTTGGCTACAAATTTGGGGTTACATTACAGATTTTGATAAAATATTCTGTCAGAAGTAGCCATTTCTGCTTTCCCTTCTGTTCATCATCTTTTATGTTTGATCTCCTCAGAAACCTCTTGCCACTCATCTGTTTGGTGATGGAAAATGGGTTTTTCAAACATGGGTGTTAAGAACACTAATTTGCGTGAAAATCTTGTGCCAATAATAACCATCAATACGATGTTTGAGCCTTTCAGCTCCGGGACCAAGCTCAAGTTCGGTGATATTTCTCACAGCAGAATACTGTTTAGTAACGCTTGAATTTGTTTGACTAAACCACATATTAGGCATGTAACCATCTGCATTTCATCCCAAGAGTTTGGCATCATTCTTATCGAAGACAGTACATTCCTGACAAATTTTCTAGCAAAAGGAGCATTTCTGGGTGGTTTTGGAGGGTTGTTCCATGAAATGGTGGTCGTGATTCATAGTGGTATTGCGAAATTCCTCTGTATTACAGATGACTGTGTAAATGTATCCTTCAGGGGAGGACAGAAAGTTGGCATAATACACCAAGACAGTTCTAGGCTAGTTATCTCCACCCCATAGACAGTATTCAGTAAAAGGGCAAGAAAGCATCATCCTTGCAGAACCTGAGCAAAATCAAGAATCAAAGTTTAAGAACTTTGACAATCAGGAACTAGAATTATCACTTGTGAGTTTCTTTCTCTAGATTTCCTATAGTTCAGATTTATCTCAGCGTTATGTAAACCCCCTAATCTTTAAAAAAAAAAAACAATTGGAGAAGGGGAATTTATTATAAAATACAGTTTTACTAATGATCATTTCACAATTGTCACCAAGGGGATTTAAACTTTTCTTTGAGGTAACAATTCCAAACTACCGCTGAGCTAAGACCGTATAGATGTAAACTCCTGATCTCGCGCAATAGATTAGTGGCAAATGGTTATGTTTAGGCAAACTTAAAGTGAAAATAAATGAGAAATTACACCAGTGGAACATATAACCTAATTACCAATGAAATGAGTGTGTGTGGAATGGTTACACAGCTAATCTCAGATGCTTGACATAGGATGTAGTAAGATTACCTCAAGCAACATAAACATATGTGGTACAGAGACAGAAAAAGAAAAGAAATGGCAAAGTGAAGAGGGTATTGAAATTCCCAGTAATCATACTACTACATCTACGGACTATTTGAATAGATTTTTTATAATTCACAACACTATCATGTTTTCTCTCTCATCCTTTTCACTATTAATTTTTTTACTTCATTCCAGATTTTCTTTTAGTGTTCTGTTCTGTCTCCGAGTATTTGCCAATTTCTCAAACCTATTCAAGGGCTATATAGTGCTTATTCATTCCCAAAATAGTGATTCATAAAATAATGTGCAGGAGAGTAGCAACATAGTGAATCATAAAAAATGAGAGGCAATAGTTTCTCACCGGTAAACAGCTTATATGCTGAAGGTATATTTCGCAATTGTATAAATGCAAAAAATTACACTTGTTCTATAACGATCATAGTTATATGTATCTTGTCACCTGGATATACACATAACTAGCTTACTTGGAATGCAATGGACTACTGTAGATGCCTGTCTTGACAAGATATACTAAGCTCTAACTTGAGAGAATTTACAATTATACTTTGGTGTTTGCACATAGCTCTCTCATAAAATGATAATAGTGAATTAAGCTTATGTCAAAACGAGATGCATTTTTATCAGTTTTGGCGCATGGAGACTTGTATACAGCTATGAAGCACATATGCTTCATGGATTAGGCGTGTTCCGTTGTCGGATATGTATCATGTTCGACACGACACTAACACATATGATTACATTGAATTATGCTATTTTCTCAAATTATTATAGGTGTTGACATGTCTGTGTCGTGTCCGGTGTCCATATCTGAGTCTGTGCTTTATAGCTATACAGACAATCGACTTATTATCTCTTGCTTCTGATTTGGGGGATAGCATGTTGCCGCCCTTTGTAGGGAGTGTTGGTGGCAATAAGCTGTGGCCATGTCATCATGTAATCATGTTGCATCAGATGGAGAAGGACGGTCCTTGGATATTAGAGGATGCTTGTGTATTTGACTTGATATGGGTGTTTTCTTTGTATATGTGTAACATATTATGTGACTATTTTACTTAAGACTTTTTTACACATGCATCCAATCAAAACATGTCAAACAATTATTTATAGATATTTTATAAGAGTTGTGTTATTTGAACAACCAATTGTATGACAACTTATGACAATCATAGATTTATAGAGAAAATGAGGTATTGACATAAAAACCAAAACAATAGAGAGAAAGTAAAAACATAATGTGAACATGAGAGACAAAGTTGTCACAAAAGTTGTCATCAAATAGTTGTACAAATATCATTACTCATTTATAAAATGAGTAATGATATTTGTACAACTATTTGATGACAACTTTTGTGACAACTTTTTTTTCTCTTTTCTTATTGGTCAAAAACAATAGAGAGAAAAAAGAAGAGAGAGAAAATGAATATAATATAAGTATGAGAGAAAAAATTTTCATTCAGATATCATTTCTCTTTATAAATTAACCCAAGAAAGTTGCATCATTGAGGTAGTTTGATTAGATGCATCGGTGTATACAAATTAAATCAATTTTACTTTGCTTTCACATTTATGGTTATTAGAATTAGGTGTTACACTCTTATCGGCTTCACACATGGAATTTGCTGTATTGTTCTATTTTATGTCTATCTAACTAAGGTGCTAAATTTTACCAAAACCGAGACTCGGAAGATTGCAATATGAGCAAAGGGCAAGTCGTATTCTATATTGGTAAAGTGTCTCCCAAGTCAGCTATCCCATGTGAAATAAACCATCCAACACGCCATTTTTTTTAGTGTTCAACCCAAAATTCAAACGCAACCCCTTTAGATAATAAGCCACCATACACTTTGCTGCTAGTACTTCTCTTATACAGAAGTTACAGCATGATCCCACATGATCCATGTACCCAAAGAACAACAAAATGACCCCCCACATGATCTTTCACGATGTGCTCCTCATTCACGATTTACTTAAATTCTTACCAATTTGGTTTGGCTACCAGCGTTAATTTAAGAGGCATTCTAGTTCTAGTGAATTAACGTAGTATAATTTATATTATATCAAAAATATTCTTAAAAAATTACAGATAATTCCAACAAGTTTAGGTTGCTATAGTCTATAGGACTGCTATATATTATAGAGCTTAGCCAGTGGTTTGGCAGAAGGCAGGCTTGGAAGGATATATTGAACAAACATTTTTGTGAAATCATTAGATAAAAAAATTATATAGAAATGTAAATATTAAAGAATGTCCTCTAAAATAATAGGACAGAAATTAGGTGTATTTGTTTTTCGTATGGTTAAGAATTAAATAAAAATACACATTTTTTGATATAACAAACTTTGAGAAAATTATGGATTTGTTAAAATCATGGTAAATTTAACTAAGAACCATACGAAAAGCATATAAAGAAAGGTTTCCAAAAAAATATTAAAGAATGTAGATGTTTAATATTCTTTATTTCTAAAAAAAAAGCATAATCGATCAGAAAACTATTTTATTGATTTTTTTCTCAACTACTTTATTGATGATTTGCAAATTTTTCTTCCATTATTAGAAGAAAATTAAATATGTTTAAATACGAGTTTTTGACCAAAATGAATGTTTTATTTGGAATAAATTAATATGATTTAAAAGTCGGATATGCTGATTTAATATGATTTAAAAACATTTAAAAGTAGGAAAGGATACAATTTTTTTTTAGGGAAGGAGAGGATCCAATTTAATTATGTTTCAGGTAAATGTAAAATATTCTCAGGAAAAAAAAACGTTAGAAAAAAGCCACATTTTCCGGCAGAAAGCAATGAATGAAACACCAAAATATGGTAATTCACCAAACAAAAATGTCAACTATAATCACTCAAAAGAAGTCGTACGTTTTTTGCGTAGACTACAGAAAAAGAAAGCTCAACAAAACCTTAAATAGTCCAAATCTCATGCCACACTACCAAACAGCACAATTAACTCATGAAATCAAAACTTAAGATTCTCCAAATTTTCAATGCAAAAAAATCCTTCCAATTAATTAAATCCTCTTCATATCTCAAATCTCCTTCATAATCATAACTTCATTCCCAAACCTAATTCTTACCAACAGCCAAGAAAAAACCACAAGAAGAAACATGGCAGTATCAGAAGGTGTGATGAAAAAAGTGGTTCTATCATACACATACGTAGCCATATGGATTTTCTTAAGTTTCTCAGTAATTGTCTACAACAAATACATCCTAGACCAAAAAATGTACAATTGGCCATTCCCAATATCACTAACAATGATCCACATGGCCTTTTGTTCCTCCCTTGCTTACATCCTCGTAAACATCTTCAAAGTAGTGGACCCAATTTCAATGTCTTTAGACACATACCTTAAATCAGTGGTACCTATTGGTGCACTTTACTCTCTCTCCCTTTGGTTCTCAAACTCCGCTTACATTTACTTGTCTGTTTCATTCATTCAAATGCTAAAAGCTCTTATGCCCGTGGCCGTTTACTCCATCGGGGTTTCTTTTAAAAAAGAGTCGTTTAAAAAAGAAACCATGATCAACATGGTTTCTATTTCACTTGGTGTCGCTGTAGCTGCCTATGGCGAAGCCAAGTTTGATGTCTTTGGTGTTACGCTGCAGCTCATGGCTGTAGCGTTTGAAGCCACGAGGTTGGTTTTAATTCAAATTCTTTTGAACTCGAAAGGGATTAAGTTGAATCCTATTACCTCGCTTTACTACATTGCTCCTTGTTGTTTGTTTTTTTTGTCGTTTCCTTGGTTCGTCATGGAGTATCCTTTGTTGAGGGATAAAGCAAGTTTGAGTTTTGATTTTTGGGTTTTTGGAAGTAATTCGTTGTGTGCTTTTGCTTTGAACCTTGCTGTGTTTTTGCTTGTCGGGAAGACTTCGGCTTTGACGATGAATGTTGCTGGTGTTGTGAAGGATTGGTTGCTTATTGCATTTTCTTGGTCAGTGATTAAGGATACTGTTACATCGCTCAATTTGATTGGTTATGGACTTGCATTTTTGGGGGTTGCTTACTATAATCACTGTAAGTTGGTGGCACTTAAGGCTTCTGAGGCACAAAAGATCAGGGTTCAGCAGGAAGATGATTCTGAGGCTGGGAAATTGTTGGAAGAGAGAGATGCGAAAGATGATGAAGAAAGTATAAAGAAGAATGAGAATAGGAATTGACATGATTGTTGATTTGATTTTTGGATACTGAAATTATTCTTATTTACATTATTATGTATGTTTGTTTGTCTTTATATCTGGTGATATAGTCCATGTTTGGGGCTGATACTGATGTTGAGTCCCTTTTAAATTTTATTGAGTTTATGAATAGAGAATGAATTAGGCATTATGGATATTTACCAAACAAATTGTATGGTCAAACAATCTTATGGATGATGAGCATAATTGATGGTTGCTATCTTCATATTCTTGTTAGTTACTTTATTTTTTAGTTTCCCTTGTTGTAGTTTAAATTGTGGCTTCACAGCCGCAATTGTGGCCGCAATCTAAAAGCAATTTCAACACTCAAAAAGCATGTTGTGTGTTTAGCTCAGATGGTAAAATGTTGCAATGACACAATATATACTCGAGCATGAGTTTCAATCTACAATTTTCTACTTTCATACTCTAGTGTGTTGGTTTTCCTGCTAAGTTCTTTGGAAACATTTTTTTAAGACTTTTATGTCTTCCGTGTACGATTTGGCCCACTTAGGCTGTTCTTAGGAGTTCAGCAATCAAATTATACAATGATTGCATAGATTGTCGTTTCTACATCATGATTGAAATAAGTTTCTTGGAACACATTTGTCTGCAATATTATATAATATTGAGTATCGTAACACATAACTTGTTAGAAATCTAAAACCTTGATATGGTCACTTACGCTATTTTGTTTTCAAATTTATGATGTTTGGGTTGAGAGTGTGTTTATCATCAAAAAAACATTTGATGAGTATCATATTCACAAGTTGTACTCTAAATCATTATTACTCTCTCATTTTGGCATGATGAGTTTTCTTTTCAAATTATGATGTTGGGGTTGGGAGCGTGTTTTCAAAAAATTTATGCGTTCTAAACCTAGAGCAATTTCTCATTTAACGATTGAAATTACATAATGATTGTAAAGATTGTCATCTCTACATATTAAATTTTATCGATCAAGTATCGTCAAAATAAGATTCGATAAGTATCTTCTCACATGTTGTACACTGCATCATCGTTACTTCACTCATTCATTTGGCAATACTTTGCTCATTTTGGTACAACGAGTTTTCTTCTCAAATTAAAACTTTTTAATTTCTTTTTATGAATTGAGAGAATCTGACTCTGCCACATGCTATACACGCGTTATTTTTTTCAAAACCAGAAGCCTAATTGTCTGCTTTTTCATATTTTATTTCTTCATTGTTGCACATGAACTTTGCTTTGCTCTTTTGTAATTAGTTGAGATGAAAACCCAAGAGCTGTATCTTTTGATCACCTATTAATCAATCTAATGCATTTTCTCTCACGCGTTTCTAACAGCCACTTTTGATTGAACGTGGTCGATGCAGAGTCTTCATCGTGGAATCAATTTTTAAAGTATACCACTAATAATCATGTTACAAGAGGACTTATTTATATTTATATAACAGTACAAAGTCTTCATTTAAAATAATTATGGGTTGGTGTTCATTAAATTATGAGTTACTTAAGGAGAGCGTATTCATTGCTTTTTGAATATATCAATGAAGGTTGGTGCAATAGTAAGCAAGTCACGAGTGTAGTCATTGGTCAAATAAAAAATCAACAGAGATTCATATGCAATTGAAACAGAAAAATAGCATTTAGAGATTAGTGTGATTATTTTTTTACAGTCATCCAATCAGTTACTATCACTTTGATTTTTTTTAAAGGTATTCTATGAAAAATAATTTAGTAAATTGACATGATATGTTTCGATTGGATAACTGTATTAAATTCTATATTTTTAACCTTGATATTGGATAAACTCTATCAAAAATCACAATAAGTCTGCTTGATTAAAAATATTCAACTGCCTTCAGAGTTCAATGAAAATTTGAATATACTCAAAACTCGAATATACCCCCTACTAAAGAAAGCATTCAAATGTCAAGTTTTTTTGTAAAAAAGGAAAAAGAAAACACTCAAATGACATAAACAGAATAACATACTCTCCTTTTTGACAAAACTAAATATATCCTCGACTTATCCAAAATAACAAGAGTGAAAATTTCGGACACAATTTAAATTTACTCAGCACCCAATAAAATAACATTAATCCATTTATAATGTACACAAGTTTAAAACATTGCACGAGCACACCAACTTATAAATTGCACTTTCAATCCTTAAACAGTGGATATAAATATTAATGTAGGTTTACATATAAAGCACCTTTTCGAGTTGAACACAACTCGTCCAGTCAAAGCCTCAAAAGGAGCAATCAGCAAACTCAAGAAGCCCATCATACCGAAATCAATCTTTCAGATCAACAGCTTCTCAATAGCATCCTGCATATCAAGAATGTCCAAATGTGTTTACATTATAACAGCTAATATAGTTGGTGACTACATGAATAATATCAAGCAAAACATGGTGCATACCTTTAGTTGCTGTATTTGAGATTTCAGTTGACTTCCCTCGTTGGTTGTCACAGAACATGCAATCACTGGCCGGGTCACACCACATGCTCGTCCAAGTGCTTGTTTTGATGGGACAAATACATAAGGAACATTCTGAAAATTCACATAATTACATGGTTATTAGGCTTCTCAACTGTCATGTATTAAAATGCCAAGAACATGAATGAATAGAAATAGCAGTGGCTGAAGTAGTGTGGAAAAAACAAAACAGGGGAATATCAATCAATTTGGCATATATTGGTAATAGGTCGGATCTCAAGATGAAATTTACATAGCTATTAAAAAAACTTAAGATTTGTCTTGGTACCCAGCTTACAGTTGACCACACAGTAACCCTAGCCACAATTTTAAAAAGGCGTGGAAATCAATTATAGGTACAAGACAATGTGGTGCAAATTGTGATCGTTGAAACATTAAGGGTCAAACTAGACGCTGTATCACTAAGCTTCACGTCTACTGGCTAAAAGATAGGTTTTGGAGCTTGTTCATAGTAAAATACAACTTAAGCTCAAGACAGAAAGAAACTTGATAAAAAGCCATTACACAGATTACTTGATAAGAAATTTGCAAGGGTAAGGAGCAACAAAGAAACTTGATAAAAAGCCACTACACTGATTACTTTAACAGTTACCAACTTCAACATGGGATACATGCAGATAATCAATGCAAATCAAACTCAAATGCATACCACTTGGAAAGTCATGTGATCACATGTTTGAACAGAGGCTGCCTTTTGTGGAGTTCGCTAACCGTGCAGCGGGAAGTCATGTGTCGTGATGTTGGAAAACAAGCCACATTCCACAAGAAACGAATCTAAACTATATACATACAAATAACTAATCCCTCGTCTTTAAATCCCTCAAATGCATTAAGAGCAGAGTCAGACACGCATCAAAATTTGAAACATTTCCCATGTGTAATATAAAATTGATATCGACAGTAACCCAAAGAACCAAAGTTATAGCTCCACCAATTTTTCAATTAAAATATTCAAAAAAACAAACAAACGAAGGACAGCAGCAACAGCAACAAGGGCCACGTTTGAGAGGAAAAATGCTTGTTACTTCAACACTGGGGTGATGGTGATGGAGATTCATAACGTAGAAAGGATTTACAAGTTTGGATCTCTGGCACCGCTTCTATTAGTTTTTGCAGGACACGTGGCGGCGATTGAGCACTGGTGGAGCCAGCATGGTTTGGGTGGTGACAATGTTAAGGGTAGTTGTAGACATTTACGTGTTAGTTTACTGGATTGGTCTGGTTAGTGGTAAACTATGACAGAGACTTGATTCAGGAAACCTTTGTCCTCTTAATGCTCTTTGGGAACCATTTGATTTGTGTGGACATCGACGTAAACATGAATCATCATAGAAAGACACTAATAGGACAATTTGTTCATGTTTCTGCTAAAATTTTAAGCTCTAAACTCATACTTCCTTGAATTATGATTTTTTTTTTTTTGGTTAATTTTCTGTGTTCCACTTGAGTGTTGATGAGATTAGATTATTAACCAGATTGTAATGGTTCATTTTTCTGCTAAATTTCAAAGCTATTTATTATTTCACTGAATTCTGATTTTTTTGTTCCACCTATGTGTTGAGAAGATGAGAGATTATTATTCAGATAGTAATGTTTAGTCATAGTTTTCTGGTATTTGTACATTTATAAGCCCTTTGGTCTGTTATGTTTGTATAATATAATATTTAATTTGATTTGATTTAATTTCAAAATTGAAAATAAATTAGATGAAGTAACCCAAAAGAACAAGTTTCTTTGTTTATCTTACTGTTCTTCATCCAATTTATTTTTTCAATACAGTAATTAAATCAAATTAAATAAATAGAATACAAACGAAAAAGACAAAAGAAAGGGCTTGTAATAAATTAATTAAATACTGAAAAATCATGAATAAATATTACTATCTGGTTAATAATTGCATCTCATCAACACATAGGTGCAACAAAAAAAATCAACCCAAAATAATCAGAATACAATGAAAAAAAGAGTACAGAGCTTAGAAATTTGGCCAAAACATAAATCATTTTAATAATCACATCTTATCAACACGTAAGTGGAACAAACATTGACCAAAATAATCAGAATGCAATTAAATAAAAGTACAGAACTTAGAAAATTAGCATAAACATGAACTAATTGCCCTAGTAGTGTTTTTCTATAGTGATTATGTCTACGTCAATGTCTAAACAAATCAAAGGGTGCCCAAAGAGCATCAAGAGGACAGGGGTTTCCTAAACCAAGTCACAACCATGGTTTACCACTAGCAGACCAATGCAATAATATAACCAGACCAGCGTGCAACTTTCTACATACCCTTGACATTGTCACCGCCCAAACCATATCGGTTCCAGCGGTGCTTAACCGCCTCCACATGTCCTTCGAAAAACCAACAGAAACAGTGGCAAGAGACCCAAGCTCATAAATCTTTTCTACCTTCTAAATCTCCATCCACGTTTCAATCTTCTCCCTATACCCTTTTTCCACCACTTCACCACATTGTTGAGGTAACAAGCTTTTCTCCTCCCAAACATTCATACAAAAAAACAAAGGATAACAGCAATAACAGTAATAATGGAAACAGGACCACAATCACATATGACACACCCGTTCAAAAACACATACATATTTAAAAAAAATAAAAAATAAAACGCAATTAACATTTGTTTGAAATTTACCTTATCCTCAGCAAGTAAAGGAAGATGAAGAAGAATTTCAAGTGGTTCAGTGTCTGCAGCCATCACAACAAACTCAGAAATGCCTCTGTTAAGTGTCTTTGTAGCTGAAAAACATATAAAATAAATCAACACATAATCATAACCATACAATCGAGTAGCACTAATCATAAATCAAACATAACCCTTTTAAAATACCACTTTTTCTTTCTAACAATAGAAACTGAAAATAACAATCGTAACACAAAAACAGAAATAAATGAATATTCATCAAAAGCACACCTTCATTGGCACCCTTTTTGAGTTGCTTGTAATTAGCAGCTTGTTGAACAAGATCCATTATCGTTATCGTAAGTTGTGCATCAGCCAAAGGGTAAGCTTTTGGATTCATTATCGTTATCGTAAGTTGTGCATCAGCCAAAGGGTAAGCTTTTGGATTCACTGTTTCTCCTGTCTGCAAAAAAAAATACAAATAAACGAAGAAAAATGAGAAACGGAACGATAAAAATGATTCCAAAAAAATGAATAGGAGAAAGGAAACAAGGTACCATTTTTGGTGCGGCGGCGATTGAAGGAAGAAGATAAGAGGCTAGGATTTTGGCGTGAAGGAGACGAGAAGAAATGTGCGCGCAGTAGGGTTTATTAGAGACGACACGAAGTAGCTAAAACCATCGGGCTTGTAAAGCCCATTAGAATATTTATTTCATTAAATGAAATTTTAGATTTTCGTTACAACAAAAAATATGAATTTTATAAAATAAAAAAAATGTCTGAACTGGTGCATGCAATGGTAAAGAATAATCGTTCAAATAGGTAGAACTACAATAGATATCAAACTATTTCATTTTCTTCGAGCACACTATTGAATTTATGTCATATAAATAATAGTATTTTTAATTTTATTTCATTAATAAACTTATAAAATAAAATCATTAGATTGATTCTACGTAAATTAGTAGTACGCACACAGAGTATAAAAAAAAAAGGAAAATGCTTAAGTGCACAAAAAAATGTTTGTCACAATGGCGCAAAATGTTCATTGTTGGTTGTTTTTTATTTCTCTATTCATGTTAAATTGACTCCGAATGGTAAGTTTAGTCGTGCAGGTGTGTTTGTTTATGAAAAATGTACAAAAATTGTAAGCAAGCGCATATTAACAGAGAGACTCATTGCTTGTAAGTCCCGTTGTTGGTGTTTATAGTCCCTAATTGATGTTTTGTTGCCCCATGTCATTGTTTTTGTCCGTCTTTTTTATCCATGCTTCATCGTCGCTCTTTCATGTTGTTGACAACGAGGACAATGGAGAAGAGAAATAGCAACTCTCTCTAGTCATTATTTTATCCTAGTGACGTTATATCATTACAAGTCCCTCATGTCATCCATCGCTCTAAATTTGACCCATATGATTGCATCCTCAATTGTCGAAAGGGCTTGTCAACGCCCCCTCGAAAGCCACCATGGCAACTTTATGTTTGGTTACTCAATCGCTAACGAGTTCGAGATCTAATATATGTGTTAGCTTTTTATGATTATCTTTTAATGTTTTTTTGCTTGTGTTTTATTATTATTATCGCTAAAATCAAGTTGGTTTGAAGGACAATGACGCTTAATTTATTTTGATGATTACAATAATACAATGATGTTAATTGAATATATTTTTAATGAGAATAAATCAATAAGTATATTTTTCTTATTAATGAATATGTTGTCGCTTAGTAGTCATCTAAGCAGACATGTACAAATTTATTGTGGAAAGCAAAATTATTTTTAGAGACTTGAGGAAATGTGAGAGTAATTGACTTAGAGACATGTTAGTCAATATTTGTGAATTTAGTGGATCCGGATACAAAACCCTTGGAAAAAAATCTAGAGAAATGGAACTATGCCATTGGAGATCAACGAGTAATGAGAACTCAACATTTGTGATTGGAGATATCATGAAGAAGGTTTAATGGGTAAAAAAAAAGTTACTTGTCAGTTATGTTAGCACCAAAATGATTTTTTTTTCCCTTTCCTATAGTGACTCGCTGATTTCATCTTTTTTTCGCGATTTTCTTTATGAAATAATTCAATCTTCACTTTTCAGGAAGATCATTGTGCTTGATCTTTGTTTTTTGCTAACTTCTAAGTGATTTCCTCAAGTTTTTTTTTGTATTGTTTCTCTGCATCTTGATTAAGATTCTTCCTCAATATCACATTTTCTCCTGATTTTGATTCTACATTCACCACAATGCCTCCACATCAAGTTATAGTTCATATTCTTCAATCTTCATAGCAAGATTCTAATTCGATCTTTTATATGCATCTAAGTGAAGGATGGAATTTTGTTGTTGTCGCTTCTAAGCTCAATGAAATTGATTATCTTGCATAGAGCTGTTCAATACAAACGCTTTTGGTCCCAAGAACAAGCTTGCTTTTATCAATGGATCAATTCTAATTTCAGTTCGCACTGCTTTGAATAGAGTTGCATGAGAAAGGTGTAATCACCTCATTCATTCATAACTGATTAACTATCTTTTAGAACCTATTTCACAAATCATTGTTTTTCATGATTATGCAATTGATGTTTGGAAATACCTCAACTAGAGATTTTCCAAATTTGATTGAATTAGAATTACTTCTTTATGTTTGTCTATCAACAATCTTAAGCAAGGTTCCAAATATGTGTTAGAATACGCCACTAAAATGCAATCTTTATGGGAGAAATTGAATTCACATAGACATATGCCAAATTGTACTTGTCCACGTGCTTGTAGATGTGGAGTTCTGCGTGTTGTTCGCAATTATAGAAATGAAGACCAGGTCTTTCAATTTTCAAGTGCATTGAATGAGCAATTATGTGTGGTTATGACTTAAGTGTTTCTTAGGAATCGTCTTCCTTATATCAACAAGGTGTATTCACTTGTCATTTAAGAGGAAAACAATAATGCTTCTTTTTAATATGTGTCCAATGCTTCCTTTGATGGTTCTTCACATGAATCTGATTCAAGGTTTTGCACCTTTTGCAATCGAAACGGACACACTATTGAATTTTGTTATAAAAACATGGTCATCCTAGCTTCAATAAGCAACACTTTTCTGTTAATGCCTCTTATTGTGAATTTATGAGTCAACTACAACTATTGGTAACACTGATAGGTTTGCAACTAGTTCCAGTACTAGATCTTTAGCCTCCAGTCTGTTAGGCTTGTCCGCCATATCAAACCTGAAAGGGAAAGAAGGAAATCATGAATTTCACATTCAAATCCACCCTTCCTTCACCAAATAGCCTGATTTTGGCGAGGAAGGGCGTTAACGTTCCTTGCGAATGAAATATATCGGAGAAAAACTTTAAAAATAACATGTTGGTGGGAAATCTAAAAGATTCAGATTATCGCCACCACCTACGGAGGGTTAAACCTTCAACAGGTTAGAAACCCCTCACCAGTGGTCCAGAAGTAAAAAACAAAGAATCAGACCCTAAAAGCTACCTAGTTGTGGCGGAAACCACCACTCCCTACGGTGGAATCCACCATTAAACTTAAATCACTTATGTCTTCTACCCTAAAACTGCAAGTTTTCACATTTCATACTTTAAAAGGAGGAAAAGAAGGAAAGGGAAGAAACAAAAATGGTAAAAACAACCAAACTGGTTAATTGAAGGGAAAGTTGAAAGCTTGAAGTTGAGGAAATCTGAAAATGAAGATGCATGGAGAAGCTCTGGAGGTCTGGGATTCTTTGAAACTTTGAACTTAAGAGTTTGGAAGATGAGTAAAAAGTGTTTCTGAAAAACACTTGGGACTACTTATACTTCCCTTCAAAACGCTTCGAAATCCAATTTTAGTGGAATGAAGCAACGGCCCATATTCCAGCCCATCACACATCCAATGACTCTCAGCGAAGCTTTCAGGTTTCCAAATGACAAAGTTAATTCAACGGCGATGATGAAACCTCGAAAACCAACTTTGAAATAACCACTCAAGGGCCTATGTAATCGAGAGCATTACTAGCCTTTACATGTGGCATTTAGAAACCAAGGGTCATGTCCCTTCAGTCTCGTCCTTGAGACACTCGCATTAAATGTTAAGAGGACAAACAACCAAGCATCTGACGAGGGAATCAAATGATCATGTCACCAACGTCTCCGTTGGACGATCGATCGCAACTAAGTTCATCTCGAGCACTCCTACGACGAACAGGAGTGCCTCGCAGACAAACCCACGCGTTATGAGCAATCCCACTCCACATGAGCTCGTTAAACCAATACGAACTTAAAAAGTTTTTACTTGCGAACAAATACCAAACGAGAAATTCGCTCGGCTCAGACCTTGGCTTCATCCTCGAAGTCATCAATCTTAGTCAAGAGCAACAACTTGGGGGGCTACTGTTCTGGACCGAGCAAATGTTCATAGGCCAATTTAAATAGACCCAATGCAAAACTGGCCCCAATCGAACACTTGGGTCATTCACTCGCAACACACCTCCTCCCCGAGAGGAGGGGGAGTGCTCAGAGCAAACAGAGACCTGCTCAAACTGAGCAGTAACGTCTCCATCCACGACTGTCGCAAACCTTGCTCGACGATACATATATTTAACATATATAAACACATAAAATCTGCAACAATCGCGATACACATATTTAACAGATTTTTTTTATATAAAATAAACAAATTTTTCTTAATGTTGATAATTTTTATTGAATATCTTTCAACATTTACAATATTAATACAATTTTTTAGTAGTTTTATTTTTTTGTGTTAGCCTTCTTTATTATTATTATTATTATTATTATTATTATTATTATTATTATTATTATTATTATTATTATTATTATTATTAACTGGGCACAATGATAAGTTACATCGAAAGTTAACTTTTTTCCCTCTATTTTTTCTTTAGATACATACTTCATGTGTTCATCACTGTGTTTTCATTGCATTGATTTTAAAGAAAATTGACACGTGTCGCATAAACATTGGGTGGCCCACGTATGTTTGAAAAACAAGAAGAATGTGGTCTGAAACTCAAAATCCCAAAAGAGACCAAACCCCGGAAACAGGGATCCACCACAGCACTCTCTCTTTAACTAACTCACCTATAGATATCACACATTGCATTAGTAAGATACATACATAATCTCAATCTCAATTCTGTACAAACTTATAACACTTGATCAAAATACTCTGCTCGATTTCTCATACTATACCTCCTTTGGTTTCAATTCCGCAATGGGTTGGGTTTCAGACACTGTTGAATCCGTCAAGTCAATTAAACTCAGAGAAGCTTTGCACCAAGTCATCACTCTTGGTATGTCTTCTTCAATTCATTATTATTCTCATATATATCGGTTAATTATTTAATTAATTAATTAAGTGTTTTTTTGTGGCTAATCTTTGTTTTTTTATTGTTTCAGGGATGATTGTAACATCGGCACTAATAATATGGAAAGGGTTAATGTGTATAACTGGAACTGAATCGCCTGTTGTTGTTGTTCTTTCTGGAAGTATGGAACCTGGTTTCCAAAGAGTAAGCATTATTTTTTAAATATTATTATATTGATCCAGAGTGGACCTTGACCTTGACCTTGATTGAAGGCCTGAGAGATGGGAGATTGGCTGACGACGGCAGCCCCTCCACGAGGTGGTGTTGTACCTGCAAACACTCCGACGATCAGTGAACGGTCGCGGGTGAGAGGTTTATGGTTTAGAAAATGTGTACTTTACTTGAGACACGAGTTAGCCTTTATAGGAGGAGGATTAGGTTTTTTCAAATAAAAACCCTAATTGGACGGCTGTCATGGTGTGATCATGATCACACGGCCCTAATTGTATCTTCGGACTTGCTTGGGTGTGCCTCTAGGGTATGTCCATAGCATAGTCTGTAGTGGGTCGTTACCTTCGCGGAAGACCCGTTGGTCTCTTCTCTTGTTGATTGTGCTTGGCCCAATCCGAAACATATAAATAAATTAGATGAAATTATATTATATGCATAATATTATTTTGATTTTTGAGATTTACGTTATGTAGGTTTTATGGTTTTTGTTTAATAAAAATTTGTGGTTGATTTGGTCTTACAGGGTGACATTTTGTTCTTGACCATGAGCAAGGATCCAATTCGTTCAGGAGACATTGTGGTTTTCAATATAGATGTATGTGCTATTCCATTAATTGATGAATCTACTGTTATATTTTTTTTGTACAATTTTAAGTTGCTTAGAAATATTTTTTTTTTATGATGATTTGGGGTCGTTTTATTTCATAGATATAGATATAATAATGAAAAGATAAATGCCAACAACATACACTTTTGTTATTGGTGAAATCTCACGTTATATTGACTAACGTAATGTCAGTCTAGGTTGTTTATGGGTGTGGGTCTTCTCTATTTCTCAAAAGAAATTGAGAGCTGATCAGCTGCCTACAATCAATGTTATAGCACCGCTATCGCGGAACAATAGCAATTTGTTCAAATTTTTCTACACTATAGTCCTATAGCGTCACTACTGCCGCTATTTGACAACACTGCTTACAATAGTTTAGGTTGTATAAATTAATACATTTCAAGAAATTTGGTGACATCAAAAGGCCCTTATACTTCCAATTTCATAGTAATGTTGCTCTCTGGTTAGAGCCTTACTCAGGCTAGCGTGATATTTCACTCAATAGTAAAGAAAAAGTTGAAAAGTGAAAAGATTTTGCTGATAGCATTAATCTTTTAAGCTAAAACACAACCACTACCTGGAAATACCTTTGCTTTCAATTTGGTTGGCTAAAGGAAAATATTTCATACCGTGAATCTTGTCAACATTGACAACATAAAACATAATATCTCCTTTTTATCGAGAGATATAAGTACAAGCTACAGGTGTTAGAATCACATGTAACTGTATCTATTTTAATCATTTTGCAAAGCAAACTTTTAAAAAATATTTACCTTTTCCCTTATATTTAGCAGCATAGGTGTAATTTCCCCCCTTTATCTTTAGCAAGTCTGAGGGACCATCATGTCTTGAAGAATCATGATCCTTATTTCTCCCTGCCGTATACTTCAAAGAATTGAGGGTTCTATAATCACGTATTGTTGTTTGGTCTTGAATGTCTTTATATGCTATATAATTTTTATTTTTATAAACTAGAAAAGGCCATTCAATGTGTATATGAAATGTGTGTGTTGGTTTTGGTAGATTTATTTATCTTTGATGTGCTTGCCTCTAGATATTTGGCTCATACGTATCCGCTTATTATTGTACAGGGACGTGATATTCCAATTGTTCACCGTGTAATTAAGGTATGCATGACATATATTTTCTGTTCCAAGTTATTTTAACATGTTGACACTATCTGATATGTCATATATATTCGAAGAGGTTTTATGCACATAAATGGATAATTATAAAGATTCTCAATGTTTTGGTGATCATTTTTCCCCATGGTTCATTGAATCAATAAACCTGAAGCCTTTAATAAATGGAAAGCCTTTAATAAATGGAATTCATAATCTTCAGAACATAGAGAATAATGGTTTAATCATAATATCTCACAAGTTTCTGTGTTGTACTTGGTAACAAAATATACTCCTCATTTAATCAGATTGATAATTGCAGAACCGAAGGCTCACTACATGAACTTCTAGATTTTTCAAATAGTATACATAGTTGACTTTTTTCCCCACATATTAATCTGCTGGCTGAATCCGTCTTTCAAAGTTTAATGTTGCTTGATCAGTCTTCATATATCACCTAATTTGTGGATGTTATTTTATTTTAGGTTCACGAAGGTCAAGATACTGAAGAGACTTATTACCTTACTAAAGGTATAACCAATGTTTGTGCAAATTATAATATCTCTATTATATTTCAATTGTCAGCTGATGGTTATTGCAATATGCAGAAAGCAATATCTTACCATTTTGCTTTTTCTTTTCTTATATTTTATAGTCGCCATTACATTCAGTACTATTGAAGTTTCTGGTTTGTAATTGGTTTTCTTGCTGTAAATTGATTGTTTTTTACTTTGATAAGTCCTCCTTAACATCCATTGACCGAACATACTCATTTCCTTATATGCATGGTTATGTATTTCAGGAGACAATAATCCTACAGATGACAGGGTTTTGTACAATTATAACCAGGACTGGTTGCAGAAAAAGCATATTATGGGAAGAGCTGTCGGGTAAATGTTTTTCTTTGTTGTGGAATATCATCATTTATATGTGTTCATGCTGAACATTAGCACTTAGCTTGACCTATCACTTATTTATTGGGTACACAAAGATGATTACTTTTGCTATGTAACCCTCATTAGTTGAATCGTTTATTAAGAAGAGAATCCGTTAAAAGCTAGAGGATCTTGTCTTGGGTATTGAAAATGAAATTAGGGAGGGAGATTTCCATGTCTCCTGAATACCTGGAGATTGATTAATTTTCTTTCTGTTTGTATTCTCTTCTTCTTAATCAATGGTTGGGATGTTGGCCAACCTCATTGGTACGGTAACGAGAGCTGCTTCTATCGATAAACCATATCTTATTTTCATATTGTGAACCTATATCTATAAACATTTTATTGAGCAGATGAAGGTCTATAACTGTTAATTAGATTTTATCTTACACACACACACCTCCCTTTTTCTGGAGATTAGCATTATCTGCCAGTCAGTAGGGTTTCAACCAATTGATCAGAGTAATCTTTTTATAACATTAGATTTTGTAGTAAGTTAATTAAATTTAGTCCTGTTTGTACTCTGTTGGGTTTGAAACATTATTTACAATGTATGTTTCCTATTCTTCCCATTTAGCTATCCTTGTGCAAAATCCATTATTCCATAATGTAAATGGTTGTTTGCTTAGGGAGATAAATCAAGGAAAGAGTAAAAATTATTTTACAACAGATATATAACGATTGAAAAATGAGAAGAAACTTAATTAAATTTTCTAGCGATAGGAATGAGGAGCTAGTTAATATCTGGAATGTCATATAAATTTTCTACTTGACATTAGTTCACTACTAAATCCATTTCTTCTTGCTTCTGGTGTGATCATATGTTTCTGAATTACAGAACAATTTATTTTATTTTGTCTAATATGTTCAACTACATTGATATTTATGCAGGTTCTTACCTTATGCTGGTTGGGCTACAATAATTATGTCTGAAAAACCTATTATCAAGGTTTGTTCTTTTATCTAAATTATTTGAAGAAATCATTGCTGGTTCTAAATCATGTTGTTTTCTATACAAAAAAAGATGTAGTTTAATTTATATTGAGAAAGTTGCACATACTCTCTCTTTAGTATCTTGTTGAAGACATTAACCTTCTCTCAATTACACATACATTCCTTCTAATTCGATTATGTGTAAAACTAGAGGGGATGTTTGTTTCATTTAAACGGAGAATTAAGAGGATTGTGTGCATTTTTTCTTTTTCAACCGCATTCTCCTTCTTCTCTTCTGACTATTTTTCTCTTTGGTTCTCAAATTCACATATGCTAAGGCGTACTAGCTAATAATATATCAAAACGAACATTTAAAAGGTTAATTTGTCATTGTTTCCTTGCAGTATGTACTAGTAGGAGCATTGGGGCTGCTGGTTTTGACATCAAAGGAATAGGCTAAGAAACAATCACATACAGTACAATGTAAAAGAATCTCAGAATATTTTTGATGTTATTGGTGAAAATAAATTATATTTTCATCATTGCCTCCTTATTGGAATAAAGCCAATTCAATATATAAGCATTGTTGTTTGATGGCGTTGGCCAAAGACTAGTAATGAGGAAACTGCTTTTGTTGCCATGGTTTTTAAAAATCAATTTTATGATTTCTTCTTAAAACCAACTGTCATTTTAAATTTAAATAGTGAACGTATAAAATTTGATAATTATTATAAGAGAAAAATTGACAATCAGGGGAATGGAGGAGGCACTTCAAGGCTACCTTTTTGGTTTTCTAAGCAAAGATCATGCTATCATTTTATTTATTTTTTGATGAAAACTACATTACCCATTAACAAAAAGGTGGATAAAGTTACTTGACATCAATCAAAATCATTTATTTGTCTTTCAGTGTTTATGTTATAGATAGTGAAAGACAAATTAATGATTTTAATTGGTGTCAACTCAACATGAGTAACTCTATTCACCTTTTGTTGATGGGTAAATACGAATTTGCTTTATTTTTTTATTTATTGTTTTGGTTTTTTTAAGATCAAAAAAACTTCCATTCATAAATGAAAAATCTACCACTATTAAGTGTCCAGATATTCTGATCAAGATCAAACCAAAGAAAATAAATTATAAAAAACATAGAGATAAGAAGGTATGCCCTAAACGAGTCAAGTGAGTAGTAGAAGAGAGTGTTGAATTTGTAGTCTATGCATGGAACGGTGTGTTTAGTTGGAGTTGTTTGCATAAACCAAAATAAGTTGAATATATCAATCGATCTTTGGCACCTGATTTGTGTATATCAACATGTTTGCAGAAATTCTTCAAATGTTCAATCTTGCAGCACCCTATCATCTGACTCAACAAGAACAACCAATTGATGTTTCTCTTCTTTGTAATCAGTGGATACATTGCTTTCTTTTTTCCGTAACTCTCACAGTTTGGTACCACAGGATACATCCATTCATCTGGTGCACGATCATGCGTTTCGCGCATATTCTCCTCCATGAACTTTGTCACTTTCTTTAACTTTTCAACCAAATCAAATTTAATGCCTTGTTGAAACTTACAGAATTTGCATTGAAGGATTCCAGATATAGTCTTGCTCGTTTGGAAGTCACCTGCAGGAATGCTGGTGGTACTGTCGCATTCTTAACTAGTCGTCTCTTTGTCACGGGCTGATGCTTTGGTAGAATACGCTGACATCGTCCCAACACCTTGCTAGTGGTAGTAGGAGTAAGAGAAACATCTTGTTCTTGATGATAATCTTTATGGAATAATTTGGATATTAAGTCAGGATTATCAGGGTCAGAGTCAAATAGGAAGAGTAGTGATGAGTTAGGAATAGAAGAATGTTTGTGGCTTAATAGGGAGGCACATGGGAGGTGTTAATGGCATGTATTCAAAAGGTAATGGCCTAGGCGGTGATGATGAAGATAGTTTTGAGAGTGTAAGCCATGATGCATTCATATTTTCATCACATGGAAGTGCATCAGCACCATGGTTCATCGTCTTTGAATTCAAGAATGTTCGTGTATCAACAAAAAGGCATGTTAATGGTGTGTATTGATATGGTAAAGGCGAAGGGGACGATGATGATAATGTTGATGATGGAGATGGATGTGAGAGTGTAAGCCACAGTGCATCTTTAATTTCATGATATAGAGCATCATCATCACATGAAAGCACGGTCTGATCACCATTGTTCATCATCTCTGAGTCGTTGGTTGATTTGATTCAGTTGATCCTTCCGATCTTTTAACGTGACATCGACCCGACCCCTGAACAACTTGTTGGGCTTTCCACCGTTGAAGCTGACTTCAACTAACATTGTGTTCGGATCTACTGGATAATTGTCCATTGCTTCAGATCTAGACCATAAGAAATTAATAACAATCAATGAAAAACTCATTCAAACATTTCATCAAACACTTGGAGTGCAAATTATACATAAACTCTAAAACTAAAATCTACAACATAAACATCCAAACATCTAAACATTTAATCAACATAAGTCATTTACATATAAAGTATAAACATTGAATCATTTCTTACAAAAAAAAATCAAAATTTAAATAAACCCTAAAACTAAAACATTTCTAATTTAAGAGGAAAAATGTAACATATAAACATAAAATGTCAATGGTAATTGATTATGAATACTTACTTGTTATTGGAGTGGTGACTGATTTGAACTTGAAGAAATTTGAGGTTGGATGATTTGAGAGACTTTTTAGAGATTTGAGATGTAAAATGAAGAAAGACCCACTGCTTGAGCTATAAAACAACGCAACGTGAGTTAACTCACGTTGGATATAGCGAATGTGACTTAACTCACGTAGGTTATAGCCCAACATGAGTTTACTCACGTTCTGTCCGTGTCATGTAGCAGATCAGCAGAATTGCATATTTTCCCTGTTTTCATTCATTCATTTATTCATTCTTCCATACACTCATTCATTCATTTTCATTCAATCATTCAATCGTTCATTCAAAGTTAAAATACGCTACTTTATTCAAAGTTAAAATACGCATAATAAAACCAAAAAATTAAGTAAAATGTCATAAAAATACGAAAAGGCGCAAGTGTAATTATATCACATCCATGTCCGCCAAAATGTCATAGAAAAAAATCTAAAAGTATACAATGTCATAAAAACACTAAAAAAAGATCCTATTGGTCCGGACTATGGTTGTGCCCAGTGGCGGAGGTACCACATGGGCCAAGGGAGGCCGTGGTCGCCCCCCACGTTTTTCAATTTTTTTTCCTACTAGTAATATACCTAGTTTTTCTCTCTTCTCCCAATTTCTCAATCGTAACCGAAGTCTTGCTTGTGCCTCTTGGACCACTCCGTTTCGTCTTCTTACTATTCACATTTTGTCTTTTTCACAATAATAATAATAGTTTAATGCTTTTATTATATTGGATTGTTGGTAGAGTATTCTATAATAGTTAGTTAGTACATGTTGTCCTTTATTTAGTTGTAGCATAGCACACCGTTATCATTTTTGTAGTCGTTTTAACCATTATCAATTTGTTGATTTTGTAAATGACTTTTCTTTTTGCATTAATATTTTTATGTTTATCTGCACTATTTTTTAATTGGAAATTCTATGTGCAATATTTTACTTTCTTTAAATTTCATTGAATAATTGCTTTTTTTAACTCTAGATGTAGTTTTTTTTTAAATATGTAGCGCATTTGATAATTTATTTTTGTCTTTACTAAAGTATACCTTTTAAACATGTAAAGGCGAAGGGGACGATGATGATAATGTTGATGATGGAGATGGATGTGAGAGTGTAAGCCACAATGCATCTTTAATTTCATGATATAGAGCATCATCATCACATGAAAGCACGGTATGATCACCATTGTTCATCATCTCTGAGTCGTTGGGTTATTTGATCCAGTTGATCCTTCCGATCTTTTAGCGTGACATCGACCCGACCCCTGAACAACTTGTTGGGCTTTCCACCGTTGAAGCAGACTTCAACTAACATTGTGTTCGGATCTACTGGATAATTGTCCATTGCTTCAGATCTAGACCATAAGAAATTAATAACAATCAATGAAAAACTCATTCAAACATTTCATCAAACACTTGGAGTGCAAATTATACATAGACTCTAAAACTAAAATCTACAACATAAACATCCAAACATCTAAACATTTAATCAACATAAGTCATTTACATATAAAGTATAAACATTGAATCATTTCTTACAAAAAAAAATCAAAATTTAAATAAACCCTAAAACTAAAACATTTCTAATTTAAGAGGAAAAATATAACATATAAACATAAAATATCAATGGTAATTGATTATGAATACTTACTTGTTATTGGAGCGGTGACTGATTTGAACTTGAAGAAATTTGGGGTTGGATGATTTGAGAGAGTTTTTAGAGATTTGAGATGTAAAATGAAGAAAGACCCACTGCTTGAGCTATAAAACAACGCAACGTGAGTTAACTCACGTTGGATATAGCGAACGTGACTTAACTCACGTAGGTTATAGCCCAACGTGAGTTTACTCACGTTCTGTCTGTGTCATGTAGCAGATCAGCAGAATTGCATATTTTCCCTGTTTTCATTCATTCATTCATTCTTCCATACACTCATTCATTCATTTTCATTCAATCATTCAATCGTTCATTCAAAGTTAAAATACGCTACTTTATTCAAAGTTAAAATACGCATTATAAAACCAAAAAATTAAGTAAAATGTCATAAAAATACGCAAAGGCGCAAGTGTAATTATATCACATCCATGTCCGCCAAAATGTCATAGAAAAAAATCTAAAAGTATACAATGTCATAAAACACTAAAAAAAGATCCTACTGGTCCGGACTATGGTTGTGCCCAGTGGCGGAGGTACCACATGGGCCAAGGGAGGCCGTGGTCGCCCCCCACGTTTTTCAATTTTTTTTTCCTACTAGTAATATACCTAGTTTTTCTCTCTTCTCCCAATTTCTCAATCGTAACTGAAGCCTTGCTTGTGCCTCTTGGACCACTCCGTTTCGTCTTCTTCCTATTCACATTTTGTCTTTTTCACAATAATAATAATAGTTTAATGCTTTTATTATATTGGATTGTTGGTAGAGTATTCTATAATAGTTAGTTAGTACATGTTGTCCTTTATTTAGTTGTAGCATAGCACACCGTTATCATTTTTGTAGTCGTTTTAACCATTATCAATTTGTTGATTTTGTAAATGACTTTTCTTTTTGCATTAATATATTTATGTTTATCTGCACTATTTTTTAATTGGAAATTCTATGTGCAATATTTTACTTTCTTTAAATTTCATTGAATAATTGCTTTTTTTTAACTCTAGATGTAGTTTTTTTTTTTAAATATGTAGCGCATTTGATAATTTATTTTTGTCTTTACTAAAGTATACCTTTTAAACCCACCCCCCCCCCCCCCCCCCCCCCCCCCCCCCCCCCCCCCCCCCCCCCCCACCGATTTTAAATCTTGGCTCCGCCCCTGGCTGTGCCCCTATCATCCCTCCTACTCTTCATCTGGGCCGACCCCTCCTGGATCATGCGATAATCCTCATGGATGCTCATCAACACACTGTGATAGTATGGATGTGGGTTAGGATACTACAATGCAGACTCCACTTTGGCAGTGATGTTCCCAATAACCTGGAGTGGGTCGGGAACCTGTCTCACATACTGCTCCTGAACAATAAGCTCCACATTAGGTGGCCTAGGAGGTGGATACTCAACAACGGGCACAAGCTCGTTCATAATAGGATGAGATACACTGTAGAACCAAGTGATGTATCCCCTTTGACACCTCCACTGCTCCGCTGCCTCCCGACCACGATCAGCCTATGAAAGGACATGGATTAGATAATCCTGGAAAGCCACAACTACATGCTCTGGCGTAAGAGCTGCACAGACAGTAGGAGACCTTGCACAAATTTGAAAAGGGTTTCCACAGTCGACATGCAGGTCTGCCATATTACCATAGGTTTGAAACATTTCTAATTTGTCAATCATAATCAATGTTAAGTACACACTTTCAAGGACTTTTTGGGTTATAACGAGGCTTAGGTATAGGTGGGATATTTTTGGGAAAGTAGGGTTAAACAAACAATGGAGTTAAGCTCATTCTACTTTGTTAACAGTGAAAAAAAAACAAATCCATATCCCCCCAAATTATCAATAATTGAGTGGTAGAGAACTCTTTTTATTTAATTTTTTCTCAGACATATAATAACAAATTAGTCTCGTATAATTTTCCTTTTCTTTTTTTTTCTGCACAATTTGAGTGCTATTTTCTTTTTCGTTTTTCAAGAGACATTTTTCATCTCTTAGTTCTCTAGTACCCTTACCCCAAACTAGCAACCTCAAACTTACACATTTCACACAACCTAAACAGCTTAACTCCAAAACAAATTTGGGTCATTCATACTTAATGTCTTCTAGGTTTGTAATGTGGTTAATCACCAAACAATGAGGTCTAATCCTAAAGGCTCAATTTGGCTTCACAAAGGATAATTATAAACATAAGATTCAAGGTGGGCTCAAAAAGGCTCTAAGTAACAAGCACTTTGCCGCTTCACAAAGGATAATTATAAACATAAGATTAGTAGCAGTGAGTCTCAGAGGATGCCGTTAGAGCCTTCTTATTTACTTTTGCCGCTTTTGGGATTTTTATCGAGTCGTCGCTCTGATTAGTAACACTAGGGAATGGGGATTTATTTTATTTCAAATTTTGTTTCAAAATTCATTTTGAATTCAGTTTTGATGTTGATTTCATGATGTGACAATTACTTTGAATACTTTGAAATTTATTCCGCTGCGACGTTTTTCAATATTAAATGAAGTATTTTTGGATTGATTAAGATGTGTGACACCCTTGTGTGTTTTATTATTTATTGAATTTTATTAGAAAATAAAATGTGGGGTTTAGGGTGTTACACCAGCATCTAAAACAGCTTGTCGTAATCCTTGAATAAGCCAAGGTTGACGATCAGACCTGCCTTTCTTTTCATCAGCTGATAAAATATCATTGAAATCACCAATGATACACCAAGGAAGTTGGGAAAGATTAGATAAATACCGAAGTAAATTCCAAGACTCTCTCCTTCTACCACCTTCTGGCATACCATAAAATCCAGCCAGCCTCCATCTGCCCCTCAAAGAGTCATTAATCTCCATATCAATATGATTTTGGGAGAAATTCGTAATGGTGCAATTAAAATTCTTTTTCCATAAACACGCCAAACCACCATTTCTACCAATACGGTCAACAAAAAAACAGTAATCAAAAGCCAACTTATATTTCAATTCTTCAATTTTATTAGACGTTGTCATTGTTTCAGATAGGATTATTGCTCCCGGTTTATAAGTTCGGACTAGGTACTTTAAATTAGGAATTGTACTCGGGCTACCTAAACCCCGAAAGTTCCACCATATTAGACTCATTTCCCTTGGCGGGCCTGGGGTTCAGGTCCCGCCATTACAATATTAGTCCCACATAGTCCCGTATCCCTCATAACAATATCCTTGCTTGCTGTATCATGACCACCATCTGAAGCATTAGAACCTGTCATCTCAACACCTTCCTTTGCCATATCAACAATATCTTCTAGCTCTTCCATTCGAATCCTTGAGTTGATTTGGCCCTTCAGGGGCTGCAAACTAAACCACACCATTTGTACTAACTTTCGGAGTAGGCACCCCACTTCGGCCAGCTTTCAGCAAGTGAGCCAAAGATGTCGTGAGATGTGATATATGAGGTTGGGCAACAATATTGGACTCGTTACCGGAAGAAGCACTTTCAATTGAGAGAGGATTCTTAAGCCTAGCTTCTTGGACCAACCTAGCAATACGCTCTTCATCACTTTCTACTAGACAAAGACTTTGCGGACCAATGGAGTTAGCAAGCTGCAAAGCCGAATTAACCATGCAAGTATTTGGGGCCGTATGTGGCACAAAGACATTCATCGCGGGATCAAAAGGAACCCAAGCACCATTCACAAACTGAAAAAATAGCAGCACCTTCGTAGTCATATCCCTACCAATCTTAACCCGACCAAACTGAACATGATGGATGGTATGAGCCGCTGGACCCATGCCTCCATGCACAACACCGTCACTCTCACTACTACTTTTCCTACTATCATGAAGCCATTTATTTTCAAGCACCCCGGTATTCCGTCCTTTGAACTCAACACCCAAGTTAGGTCCCCATCTCTTACCTCCTTCAATATAGCCTTCCTCGTAACGGTCTGGACAATAGTTATCGCTATGACCTAACTGGCCGCAAGCATAGCAAAATTGACCTAACTTTTCATAACAAAACAGCACGGTAACAACATCACCACCCTCTCTTTCAAACTCCCAGCTCGCCACCAACGGGTCTCCGACCTTCAGAACAACACGCAGCCTCATAAACTTCCTCCAAGAGCCAAAGTTATTCGCAGCATCATACTGAACAAGTCCACCAACCTGCCTGCCGAGAAGAATACCCATAGATTCCGTCATAAAACCAAAAGGAAGATTGTGAGCTTGTACCCACATCTCAATTGTGTCCAGTGGAGTGATTGTTGGGTCATCACCAAAAGAAACTTTCTGCATCACAAGAGGGAAGTTATCAAAGAGCCAAGGACCCTTGCGAATCACACGCTCCATGTCCCTATGATGGAAGAATTGGAACATGAAGCGATTGTTGTCAATTTTTGAGATTTCGACCTTGTGTTCTGGTCGCCAAATTTCAGCCATACGTTCACGAAAAGAATTGAAGTGCACCAGTTTGGAAAGCAGCAATCTGCCCACCATACAACAGTCCAGCAACTCAGTGTTATTGTTTGCGGCAGCAGGCTGAGAGGCAGTAGGTTTGGCAGCAGGGAAAGAGGAAGCCATTGTGAAGTAACCGCAAAAAATATGAAGGCAATAGAAGAAAGAAAATTGATAATTGCAATTGATTTGAGTGTGGAGAGCTCTCTGGTAGTGAATTATATTTATAGACTCATAATGCCAAGGAACTAGAAGCTTCTGCTGAAAAAAAGAGACCAAATCCAGTGATAAAAACCAAAACAATCTCCCTTTGTGAAACATAAATTGAGTCTGAATATCCAATATGTTTTGGGACCAAATATGGATATTTTTGCCATCAATTATCAGAACCCAGCCGCCACTAACCAAGATATGAAATAAAAATATAGGAATAAAGCCTCTAATCATAAAATTGAGACGAATAACCAAAAGAAATCTGAACCCAAATAAGATATTCTGGCAACCAATCTCCACATAAAAATCTCCAATAGCCAAGATATGGTGAAAAAATATAAATGAAGAACCTTCAAATTCAAACTGACAACAAGGAATCATATTTTGGAACCAAATATTTAGCTTCAGATATAAAGAACAAATATATGTGGACTCAATAAATTTATTTAGAAACCAAATCATTAAATTATGATAACAAATAAACTTATTTTTGCGCCCAATATAGCCAAGGAACTTATTATTGTACCCAATATTCAAGAGCCTACAACAAGCTACCATGATGCTTCTTGGACAAGAAACTGATATGCAAGAAATCCTGACCTGTTGTGGTGAAACAGTGATAGTCCACTGATGAGAAATACCAACCTTAACACATGAATCCATACGCATCTGTTGGATAGCAGCACAAAAAACGCATCTGGAATACAGTGGGGAACCTACCAAACCTTTCAAAACCATAACTGTAGCATAGAGTAGATGGAATGAAGCAACCACTGGGAAAGCATCCTGTTTATCATGGCAATACCCAACACAAGGCCAAAGATACCTAACCCTAAGAGCATTACTACCACAAGGAAACACAAAAGCCTCCTGCTCCCCCAAACAACCATTCCTCCTTGCTTATCATGTTCCTGTGTAGTAATAACACTCCTACAGATGAGTAAAAAATCATGAAAACAATAGTATAAAGAAACATTTGACCTCTCTAAGAACAAATTACCACCTATCATGTGTACACATAAAAATCACGAAAGAAAACAACAACCAGCTTGACAAGCAAACGATTGAGAAAAAAGCTCTCACAAGGGTAGAATTGAATGGGAAAAAGGCAACCCTAGATGAAAAACGATGAAAAGCTTGACATGCTGCCTTTTTATTCATGTGACAATTCACACTAATAATAATAATACAAATAATATACTATTTGACTCAATAAATTAAAAACGACAATTTATTTAAAATGACTCTAAATTAAATATTAAACTAATAAAAATAGACTAAAAACTTAACTAAAAGTGACTCAAAAAATAGTGTATGACTGACTGTCATTAGACGGCATCATCATTCACCATCAGATCTTTGAGGCCTCGGTAGTGTCCAGGATCAACATGGCCCCTCGTCGATTTAAATCGGCGTGCACGCGGGTCACAACGGTCACATGGCCCATGCCTACAAACACAAACAAACAACCATATCAACACAAGTATATACAAACAAATATTCCAGCATCACATATGCATATACAAACACAATAATATCAACACATTTATAATATGCTATAGAAAATAAAAAATTACTACCTTAAGTAGAGACATGTAACCCGCAATGGAGCCAGCCGTAGGGTCCATAGCCTCCGAAAGTTGGGTGTAGAGATAAGCAAGTGATATCCCGCCCCAGGACCACGTGTGTACCCTGTCTAAATCCCGCATCCCCATCAGTCATATCACATGAACGTGTTTGTTGGTCTTGATGGCAAAAATGGTGACACAAACCAAGAATAACAAAAACGCCTTGATACAGTGCTCCGTAGTCTTGTGAAGCTTCTCCGCCTCCTCCTCATCAGACGGGTCCTCCAACTGATTGCACATGTGAAGGAGTCTATCATACATCTTCTTCATGTTAGGAATACTAATATTTCCACCCCACTATGTGCTCGTCTCCTCCTCAGCTTCCTTTTCCGTCAAACCCAGCTTAGACTGCATCAGCTGAATACCCAACTCGTAGCTGAAGTCGCCGTAGTGCATGAGCCTCCCTCGGATGAGGATATGTAGAAGACACGTCACATCATCAAGTGTGACGGTCATCTCCCCAACATGCAATAAAAGATGCTAGTCTCCTCATGCCACCTCTCTGATAAAGCTGTGATGAGGCCAGCGCTGGTGGTAGTATACCCAATCTTAAGGAGGGGGGCAAGACCAGATGCATTCACCCGCTGCCAAAACCAATCTGCACCAATCCGGGACTAGCTGGTAGTGCCTAATCTTCCTCCCGTGCGAGGAAGGGTTCAGCCAATGCTCCTTCCGAAACTGAAATACAAAAAATATAAACAAACAACAAACCTTTAAAAATATAAACATTTGAATAACTTAAAAAGACATAACAATTTAATCGTAAAAAAAACAAAATTAAAATAAACATTAAACATTTTAACATAACAAGTAAATCGTAAAATTAAAATAACCACTTTAATATGACAATTGAATCGTTAAAAAAACAATAATTAAAATAAACATATAAATTAAAATAAAAAGTATCTATTGAACCGTAAAAAAAACTAAAATCAAACAATTAAAAATAATAATTGAATCGTTAAAAATTTGTCAGACATAATTAAATAATATTAAATTTTTTACTTACTTCGGCGTCGCTACAAAGCTTGCAAGCCACGTGTCTACCGAAATTCGGTAGTAGCGACAGGCCGGTAGGGCCTCCATAAAACTATCTGGTCCGACCTCCTGCTGAGCCTCACACTTCTCCTGCTGTGTGGGGTCCACTACCTGGGACAGACCCGCCTGGGACGACGTCCCCCTCCCCATCCCCACTCCTACTGCCATGTCTCCTTCTAACAGGAGGGCGCCTAGACTGCCTTTCTGCCCGTGCACTACTGGTCATGGTCTCCTTGCCTCCTCTCAGCATGTCGGGTCTCTCAGACATATCTACACAACATAAAACAATGCAAAAAATCATTGATTTTTTTTTTTTGGCTTAAATAGTTAATTCGTCCCTGTAAGTTCGCGTGTTTTTTGTTTTCGTCCCTGTATCTTTTTTTGTTGCGAAACAAACCTTGTAAGTTCTAAACTTTTTTAATTTCGTCCCTGCCGTCACCCTCTGTTACAAAAACGTACATGTGGCTAACAGAGGCTGATGTCACGACCTGTGACATGGCGAAATTGGCTGATGTGTCCATCCATGTGATCAGTCACCAGGTTTAAGGGACGAAATCCAAAAACGAAAATTACCAGAGGGACTAAATCCAAAAAAAAAAGTGCGGTAATCAAGAAAAATTCAAATTAAAAACTCATTTCTCTTCCATCTTCTTCCTCACTTCTAGCTTCTTCTTCATCTTCTTTTCATTCATTCTTCAATCATCAAGTCTCATTGTTCCTCAACAACAACAACAACCTAGAATCATCATCTTAATTCTCATTCTTATTCATTCATTCTTAAAGAATCCAGATTCAACCCTTTTTAAGTTCCTTATCATGAATTAAAAAAATGGATTTCTCCAAATTCTCTCATCATCATCAACACATCAACAACAACAATACCAAACCAAATTCAACCATTTTCTGCTTTCTTTCATCATCATCATCATCATCATCATGAATTAAAAAAAAAAGAAGGAAGAAGGAACAAATCGAGAGAGAGAATAGAGAGATCCAAATTCAACCCTTTTTCTCTTTGACCCTCTTCTACCCTTTTTCTCTTTGAATTCGGATTCAGAATCCAAAGGAAGAAGGTGAGAAGGAATTCAGATTCAGATTTGATTTTAGATTCAATTGGTGGTGGTTTTGTGATGGTGAAAATGAGATAGGAAGAGTTAGTGATGTTGTGTTGCATATTGGAATTGGAAACTGGAAATGGGAGAAGAGATGGAAGTTAGCGTGTTTGTACGTTTTCACCATCTCAATCCTATTCTTTTTTATTTCAGTTCTTCTACAATTTGAGTTTTATGTTCTATGCAATGCTAATTTTATGGTGAAGGATTCAATAATTTTTTTTTCTGGGCTTGTTTGTTCAAGTTTTTCTGGGTTTTATATGAACATAATGTTGAAGATGATGAAGAAGCTGGAAGTGAGGAAGATGATGGAAGAGAAATAGGTTTTTAATTTGAATTTTTCTTGATTACCGCCCTTCTTTTGGATTTAGTCCCTTTGGTAATTTTCGTTTTTGGATTTCGTCCCTTAAACCTGGTGACTGGTCACATGGATGGACACATCAGCCAATTTCGCCATGTCATAGGTCGTGACGTCAGCCTCTGTTAGCCACATGTACGTTTTTGTAACAGAGGGTGACGGCAGGGACGAAAGTAAAAAAGTTTAGAACTTACGTGGTTTGTTTCGCAACAAGAAAAGATACAGGGACGAAAACAAAAAACACGCGAACTTACAGGGACAAATTAACTATTTAAGCCTTTTTTTTTCATAGGGACATTGTGTCATTTCTAACTAATCAACATCAACAATTCAATTTCGGTAGTGTCATTTCAATCTATAAACTACCACATTACACTCAAAATCACTATAATCAATATTAACAATCCAATTTCTAACTAATTTCATCATTAACATGCAAAATATCAAACAATTTTTCATTGAGACATTTTATCAAACACCTAGAGTTCAACGTAAAATCTAACAATTTCTAACTCTAACCTACTACATTTGAGTCAAACTTACTCTAATCAACATCTAAACAACAATTTCTAACTTATTTCATCATTAACAATCAAAAAATCAAACATGCAAATCAACCATAAAACCTAAAATTTCAAAATTTAATCCAAAAAAAATTATAAGCAAATACCCCCTATGACGTGTCAGTGCCACATGGACAGTTAATAGACACGTCATCAGTTTTAACGGAGGAAATGGACGAAAGGACTAACTTGCCTGACGGTTTACAATTTGAGGGGGGTATTTGCCATTTTTCAAATTTCAGGGGGGTTATTGCAAGATTTTACAATTTCGGGGGGGTCTTTGCCTATTTACTCCAAAAAAAAGTCAATGCAAAAAGATTAGAGAACACTTACTTGTGATTGAAGTAGAAGTTGATGTTGATTTGGTTGAGTTTGATCAAATTCGCACAATTTAGGAGAAAATTCACACCTTTTGCTTTGGAACACAATAGTTATGTGTTCTGGTTTGTGTTGTTTCTATACCAGAATGCAACGTGAGTTAAGTCACGTTGGTATATACTGAACGTGAGTTAAGTCACGTTGAGCCAACGTGAGTTAACTCACGTTGGTGTTAACGAACATGACTTAAGTCACGTGGGGGTTATTTTAGGAAGACTGAGGAGGGAATGATCAAAACTCATTGGAAAAAAAGCAATTTTCTCGGATGTTTACTATAACGGCCCCAAAGAGAAGGGCTATTTTGGATAACATGATTAGGACGGGACTTGGTGGTGACACCAATTTCTTCAACCCCTCCAAGTTTAAACTGTCTTCAAATCAAGGGATTATTTTAGACACTCCTGAGACCACCTACATTCGTCTTCAAATAAAGGGATTATTTTGGACACTCCTAAGACCACCTACAATCAGGGGCGGATCTGGACTCACAAAATCAGTGAGGCACAATTTTTTTATCAAATAATTAAATAAAACGTACACATTGATACCGAGCGTGATTTAACTGCCGTTGTAGCGAGCGAAAGTTAACTTGCTTTGGGGTTATTAGGGTAAATTTTGGGTGTAAATGAGCAATTTTAAAAGTGAGAAGGGTAATTTTTAATAACATATGCAAATATGAGGCCCAAGCCCATAACAACAAACACACATAACCCTAAATATTTGATACTCACATAGTCACATTAACACAGCCGCTGCTGTACTACTTTTATTTTCTACTTCTTTCTTCTTAACTATGGTACTTCAACACTTTTCTTCATCTTTTTTCTTTCTTACTTGAAGGTTCCATGGTTTCTGCAAGTGATCTATTCTTCTTTACCACTGGTACTCTGCTTGTTATTGGGGAATTTAGTTTCAATTTATAAATCAGCTTGGGCTGGTGTGACACTTGCCATACCAGGACCTGTTCAGGTCCGCCCCTGCCTACAATCGAAACGTATGCCTGCATTAACCCAAAAATTGACCCGTAATTGGATAGATAAAAATATTCTGGTTCCTCTTATCTTCCTTGTCGTTGATCGTGGGTGGAAGGCTGTGTTAAGCTTGAGGTTAAAGTTTAGATCTTGGTTTAGTCGTACTTATTTGACTCTTGGTCATTTTATGTGTATTGTTGTTCATGACCGGTTAGGCTCTATGTTTAGAATTCCTCTTTTAAGTGATGAGTACTACTCAAACACATTTTCTACAAATGTTGTAATCGTCTTCGCTATTTCCAATTAATAAATTTGCTTTTACCGTAAAAATAAAATAAAAATTGACAATAAAATAGTGAAAGCCAAATTGATGCCCAAAGAGCTGGGTACAAGTAAGCAAAGAAGAAAAATTGCAGTGCAATGTTCTTGATGTATCATAGTATGGATGTGAGCAAATTTAAGAAGATTGTTGAGCTTCTACATCCAAGGAATTCTAAAGAAATTCCAGTAACACACTTTTAAACTTACTTCCAAACATAAAATGAATGGTTCATTATCTAACAATTATTTTAATTCTGTAAATTATTTAAAAAAATCAGGAAATTAAATTATAGAGTAATGTGTCTGACATTTCCCATATTCACAACATCCAGAAAAAAACATTTCAGACTTAACATATGAAATCCTGTCATTATAAGCATGTCTATTAGCATTGTCCAAAGTAAAAACAATTAACTAGTTAATAGAAGGAGCAACAAAGAAAGCTGAGTTGGATTACGTAAACACTAATGAACCAGATATCTGAAAATATACATCCACGCCAAGTTTCAAACTATATAATCAAACTAGACAGATTATGATATAAAATCTGATGTTACCACCACATACGACAAATGCAACACAAAATCTGATGCTACCACAACAGAAGTCAAACGCAACTCGAAAAGCATAAAAAAGGACATTCAACAGATTCATAGAAAACATACAGAAAAGTATTAGGTTACTAATTTATTTATCAACATCGAAGTGCCACTCACAGAATGAAAATGTAGGAAAGAAAAATCAGCCTTCTTTCATCCTGATGAATTAAACAAACATGCAACCTCGATCCACGGACACATATACAAATATTTCACTTGACAGTTCTGTTTCTCCTCGATCTCCGTCACAACCAACCAAGGTCCACCCCGAAGGCCATGGCCAAGCAACTCATACCAGAAATCATCATGGCATTCTTCAAACGAAATTCATGCTACAAATGAAAACTATATACATGTATTATAGATAAGGTAGATGATCATGCAGCACCCAATGGCCACCGATCTTTGTTTTTTGATCATAACAAAGAATCTTATTGCCATCCAAGTATGCGTCCACACCTCAGTAAGATATCCAGCTTATGAAAAGGAATTCAAAATGACTAACAAACTATTGAATTGTAAACTTCCATCATTTGTTACTAATGACATTAGTTACCCCACGTATGCATAATCACGCTATTATATACCGCGTAAATAGATGGAGTAAACTTCCTGATGATGACAGACATGCATGGATGCATTGTGCTGATCCTACTATCTTTCTTTCCCTCTTTCAATCCATAAACGCATTAACTTAGAGTTCATCCACGTTTTGTTCTTCTAATCATGCTATATTAGAGCTAAAAGTTATAACTCAAAGCACATAAGTCACCAATTTGCAGCAATAAAACCAACAGAATTACCAAGGCAACATAACTAACTACAATAGGTAGGTAATCACTAATACACTCTACCACGCGGAACCACTCATTGCTGTTGAATATAAACACATACATCAGCCAAAAGGCACATTTGGGAACTTAAGTCAGGCAATGCAATCATATATTTCTCACATAAGTAATGACTTTTAAGATAAAATTTTAGTGCTAATAATTCCAACAAAGTGATTTATTTGTAATTGCTTCACTAATTACTGAGTGAAAAAATAAGTTGTACATTCTATAATATTATCACAAGCAGTTTAGCTCTGCATCTACATCAAAAAGACCAAAAAGCAAGACAATAATAAAATTAAACCTTGTTTCAAACTCATATCAACGGACCAAATCAAACTTCCGGAGCATATCACAGTGAGGCGTTTCCCTGATATATCCCCACTGGCGCCGCTGCAACTCAAACTGACAATTCTGGCGAAGAATACCAAAATATTCCCTCTCAACCCTTTCCTCAATGGTAACTCGTTCGCGGCTTCCCAACGGATAATCTTGTTCAAACTTCGTAGACTTAACATAGTAGTTAACATTCTTAGGTGTAGTAAGCCGGTGTTCATAAGGATAGTTCTGCGAAAGAACATACACCGGATCCGACGAAGGCAAAAAGTTAATAAGCAAAATGAGAAGCACCGGAAGTAACTGAATCAAAGCACGAACATTGAATCCACCGGAACCATTATCAGCAGCAGCCTGTCTATGTGCCATCCCCGGTCCACCAAAACTAAACCCACCGAAATTCGCAGCAGGGGCCATTCCTCCAAAGAAGAAATTCCTAAATATTTCTTCAGCATCAACATCAGCCTCATAGTAACCATTAAATCCCCTAGCCGGTCTCGCAGCAGCGCGCCTTTCATAAACCACTTCATCTTCACCGGAAACATCATACTTCCTCTTACTCTCCTCATTACTAAGACACTGAAAAGCCTTAGACACCGACTTAAACGCTTCCTCAGCTCCGGGAGCTTTGTTCTTATCAGGATGAACCTTCAAAGACAGCTTCCTATACGATTTTCGAACATCATCCACCGTGCAACTCTTCTCCAGCCCTAAAATATCATAATAATTCTTCTTCCTCTTAATTTCTCTTATAATTGAAACTTGTTCCTCACTGTAAGACACTGAGGATGACGACGACGAAGGCCCTGACACCGGATCGGCGCCAGCCCTTCGACGAATTGAAGGCTGATCGGATGAATTCTTCGCCGGCTCGGCAGCTGATGTGGTATGATCACCTGCATCGCTGTTTACCGTGGAAAGCAGATCATCGATCGGAAGAGTAGGGTCAAGGCGGCGAGCTTTGTTAAGAAACTTCAAAGCGCGATTACGATCGCCATTTTCCAACGCTTCTTTACCGATTTTCAATGATTTCAATGCATCGTCTTTGTTCCCATCCATTTTGCAATAACGGATCTGCAATTAAAAAGTGATTTTGATTTCGATTTGATAATTAAAAAGTGAAGAAAAAATAGTTGTAATTGAACTTACAGATCGAGAAAGGAGTGAATCAGGGTTTCAAGTTCATGTTGTTTCTGCCGATGCGGTTGATCTTCTTCTACTCCGTCTATGATAACATTTTACTTTTATTCTACTCGTTTTTATATAAGTCGTATCGTATCTTCTCACTCACAACGCGTATTTTATCTTCTATAGCCTATAGCAAGCTCTTTAAATCATTTTTTTTATACTCATCTAATTCTTATAAATAAAATATAATTCATCGATAAATTAATTGTACATTTTTAAGATAAATTTATCTTATCTTTAATACTCGATTCATTTTTAAATTTAAATCTAAAATATATTCATAACATAATATAGCCAAAATACTTGTTTTTGTCTTTTAAGTTTGACAAAAATACTAAATTAGTCCTTTAAGTTTTTTAAGTTTAAAATTAGTCCTTACTACCCTTTTATGACGTATTTGAAACATAAAAACCTAAAAAAAATTAAATAGGTGCATTAATTTAACAACTTAAATGACATATTTGAAATTTAAAAAAAACTTAAAGGACCTATTTGAATCTTATAAACTTAATTAAATATAAGAAAATGTTTGTTTTTACGATATCATAATAATAATAATAAAAGTTGTTACAAAATAATATAACATAATAATAATAATAAAAGTTGTTACAAGAATAATATAACCTAATAATAAAAATTGTTACGAGGATAATATAATCTAATAATAATAAAAGTTGTTACAAGAATAATATAACCTAATAATAAAAATTGTTACGATGATAATATAATCTAATAATAATAAAAGTTGTTACAAGGATAATAATAATAATAATAATAATAATAATAATAATAATAATAATAATAAAAGTTGTTTTTGACCAGAATAATAAAAGTTGTTAAAATGATAATATAACTTAATAATAGTAAAAGTTGTTACAAGATAATATTGAGATTTTAAATTAATTTAAGAATAATTTTGACAATGCAATAAAATTTTGAAAAGATCATCTTCCTCCCCTCCAAAAAACTCTGATTTGGTGGAAAGAGTCTCGAAGAGATTTTGCTCCCCTCCCCTTCTAAAAATTAAACCAAAGACATAAAATTAAAAATATTCTCTCCCCTCCCTTCCAAAATCTATCATTTGCTATGAAGCCCGATACGGGTGCGAGTACGATACGATACGGGTACGTGGATACGCGGAATTTTTTAAATTTAGGATACGATACGGCTAAGATACGTTAACAAAATTTTTATACTAAAACTTATATGTGTGTAAACTACTTAAAGAAAATAAGTATTGATTACCCTTCATTATTATATGTATGTAAAGTTTTCTTATAAACCATATTATATATAATTTTAAGTGGTTCATCGAGAAACAATTCAACTGATGCATATCTAAAATTGAATCATATACATCTCTACTGAATTTTTACAACACTGTCTCACTTTTTTACCCTTCATCTTTTCTAAGATACGTATCTGTGAAGTATCTTATAAGTATCATAGTGTATCTATGAAGTATCCTATAAGTATCATATAAAATATTTTTTAAAAATTAAAATAATTAATTCCGATATTTTGTGGGTACGTATCCGCGAGTATCCGTGGAGTATCGGTATCCGATACGTATCCGATACGGGTACGTCTCCGTTTTGGAGTATCCGGGCTTCATAGATCATTTGCATCTTCTCTACTAAAGCTTCTTTGTCGTGATTTTGTCAATTTTGCGGAGGATTTTTGGATTATGAGCTGATTCTTGGATTCTGGCGAATACTCCCCGTTTATTCTATGGTGTTCTTTGATTCTGGGCTGGATTTTTCGTGGTGGATTTCTGGTGTTTTGGATTTTACGGTGGATTCCCGATGTTGTTCTCCACCGGTGACTCTCTGCTATGGCTTTCATGTTTCTTAGTTCTCTTCGTTTACCTCCATGTAGTGCCAAAATCTCGCAAGACGAATACAAATTTAGTTTAGAAGAGTGTAAGCGCAGTTTACACAAATGTTTGACTCTGAACAAAGGAGATGTTCCCATTACGGCGGAGGATTTAAAAGTAAAACTGACTTTGCTTTGGAAAAATCTCAAGAACTGGTCGGTGATTCCTATGGTAAAGGACTCTTTGAACTCAAATTCAACACCATTGAAAAATCTAAAGCTAGATTTGCTCACATTTTTCTATTGAACAAATGATTTCAAACCTCATAATTAGGCTCAATCACATGCACAAATTTGGATCAGACTCTTGAATCTTCCACATGAATATTAAAGAACTTGTATCCTCTTTGAAATAACTTCTAGAATTGGCACTCCATTAACCATTGATGATTCAACAAAGGCCAAGTGGTTTGGGCATTATGCTAGAGTGTTGGTTGATGTTGATTTGTCATTCAAATTGTATAACAATGTTTTGGTAGAAAGATAAGGGCATGCTTTTCATGTTGAGCTGAAATATGAGAAGCAACCTTTGTTTTGCTATCAGTGCAAAGGGACCTAATGACATGCCATTTTACGTTATTTTTAGTATATTTTTCAGTCATTTGAGTCAATAAAGAGAAGTTTTAGAGAAGTTGATCATGGTTTACGTGACATTTTGTAATGTTTTCAATCGAGTCATGTAATTATGTTTCTTCCCTAAACCAGACAATTTCATAGGTGTTTTGAGTCTTTTATCGAGAAATCATGTAATTCGGCAAAAATAAAAGCACCTCATGGAAGTTTTGGAAGACATGGAATGAAGGTCGTCACAGTTCAAGAAGGCTTTGAAGATATTACAAGTTTGGAAAATCATGTCCTAAGTCCCAATACCAAATCAGAGAATGAAAACACTCGAAGAAACGAAGAAAAAGGCATAAACAACACTGGAAGCTAAGGTCACACACCCCATGTAAGACCCCGATCCCCGAGAAACATTTATAAAACGATAAATCACACATTATCATACATCAAGGTCTCACTACTCAACATACATCTCATATAAATATCCAATATTAAAAATTCATCAATTATATTCATAGCACAACGGAAATAAAATCATAACTAAAATGTCATGTCTCGAATCATAACGTAATATCTAAACATAATAATAATAAAATCAGTTTGATCATAAAGATCTCATAACATCAAAACAACAAAAGGTAAAATCCCCAAGTCCTAGATTAGAGCTCCTAAATCTAGACTCCTCGAGAAAACAATAAACATGAGTAGACATCAAGCCGTCCTCATCAACTCACAAGCAAGAGCTACTTCTCAACCTGCACGTCTACATCACAAGGATGAGGTGATAAAAAGCCACTGGAGGGTAAGATATACGTTCAACATAAAGGATTAATAAACGCATGTAAGTTAAGGCAAAATACAACAACAATCATCATCAAATGAACCATATAACAATAAGCCTGGTTTAACTTATACAACATGCATAGTACTAATCACATTCAATTACAAGCCTAGCTACCTCCGTACTTCATAGCAAAATTCTCAAGCATACATGACATATACTTATCAACAATAAATTATCAAGATTTATCATCAAGTTAAGTTATCTCAATACTTCAACAATATCCTCATAACATACATACATTTTTCATCAATGACAATCGATTAACAATTCAATTATATCAACTTCATCTCATCACAATCATCAATTACACATTTAACAATTGGATGCACAAGTTCACACCGAAACATCTTCATATAGGACTCATCATGCAATGCGCCTAAAGGACTATAAATGCATGTGGTACCGGGTTTTTGATATCGGAGTTCTTTTATCTAAGGGATCCCATCGTCACTTTCATCGTCACTGAACTTGACTCATGAATGAATGCATGTACATATATGATGACTTGACAACATATACATACATATGACTCAACACCAACATCATCAACATTATCATATATTCTTTCATATGAACATTGTCACTTCATCATCACTTGTAATATATCATATATCATATATTCATCATCACTTATCACATAACATCGTCACTTATCACATAACATCATCACATATCACAAACATGCTATTACATCATAACATCACCCCTTCATTTAAACTTTATGCACATAACTCAAGGCTTGCTTCCAATTAATCAAGGTTACTCTGACCTATTAACTCATCATCGTTCTTAATCATTCACCATCATTCCTAACTCATGTTAAGACAATTCTTAAGTCCGTCTCTTAACCAATTAACTCCTAAACTTCCTTATACTTAAGTCCAAGTTAATCCATCAATTACATCATCATTAAGCACCTATTAATCAAGTTTAAGGGTTTGGAAACCATTCAAGTGCATTGGATACCTCAAAAAGTCACAAAAAAAGGAGTTTCCCCATACAGCAGGGGCGCACGGTCGTGTCACATGGGCGCACGGTCGTGCGTCCCAATGTCGAACACACCACACGGTCCGTGCCATAGGGGCGCACGGTCGTGCGGTCCTGACAGGACAGCTAACTCCGATTTTTGCTTTTTTCTCGAAAACACTGTTTTTAACATCATTTTTCGATCCAATTCGCACCAAAATCATTTCAAAACCTTAAACCAATTTAATCCAGTTAATTACACCTCAACTTAGCTTAAACAACTTATCCATAATCACTTATTTCAAATTTAACCAACTTAATTCAATGTTCATCTCAAAAATCCATTTCTTCCCAAAATAACTTAATTTCCCAAACATAACTTTACATCAACAATTCCAACTTTCATTCCAACTTAACATAAGCAGAATCACTTAATTCAACTAGCATGAATCAACTTAAATCATTTCATCAACTACTTATTCATTTTCACCAATTTAATCAAATTGCTCATGAACAACAACAACAACAACTTCAACACAACCAAATTCACACAATCTCACAAATTCACAAACTAAACACATATTCATGTTCAAAATCAATTTAATTAAGCATAATCATCATCAATTATCATGTTCTTCATCAAATTCATCAAAATTCACAAAGTTACCAAAACTACATAATCAAACAAGCATTTTGATAAAACAACAACATGAATTCATCAACTTAACACATGCTTAATTTAACCATAAAAAAGAAACACAAATTTAACACACGTAATCATAAGTTCATGAATTTAAGCATAAGTTAAAAACACCAAACTACCCAATTGCTTATTAACAACCCATATGGTGAAAGTAATCTTCCCCCTTACCTTAATTCTCGTCAAAAATGGTTTCATAGCTTCAATCTTCCACTTCTAGAGATTTCCCCTTTTTTCCCTCTTCAAGTTCTTCCTTTTCTCTTTGCCCCTACTTAATTGTGTCTTTCCATAGAGAATGTGAGTGCCAAGGGCATCTCATAAATTCCTTGCGAAGAGCAATTAAGTAAAAGAAAGATCCGAATTTTGTCCTTCAAGGTGAGAAAAGATGGTAGTGAATAATGAAAATAACGATATGCAAATGCAATGAATAAAAGTAAATGCAGGGTCACCTGGTTTGGCTACTGATGCATAATCTAAGAATAAAATAGACAAATCATCACCTGAATAGGTGCTTAGACTAGCTTGGGAATTAAAAATAGATCGTCACCTGAATATGTGATTAGATCTGACAAGTCGTCGCCTGAACAGGTGCTTAGACTAAAAAGTGAAAAGATCGTCACATGAACAGGTGATTACATCTGACAAGTCGTCGGCTGAAAAGGGAAAAGATCGTCACCTGAATAGGTGATTAGATCTGACAAGTCGTCGCCTGAAAAGGTGCTTAGACTGAAAAGGTAAAAGATCGTCGTCTGAACAGGTGCTTAGATTTGACAAGTCGTCGCCTGAATAGGTGCTTAGACTGAAAAGGTAAAAGATTGTCGCCTGAATAGGTGCTTAGATCTGACAAGTCGTCACCTGAATAGGTGCTTAGACTGAAAAGATAAAAGATCGTCACCTGAACAGGTGCTTAGATCTGACAAGTCATCGCCTGAATAGGTGCTTAGACTGAAAAGGTAAAAGATCGTCGCCTGAATAGGTGCTTAGATCTGACAAGTCGTCGCCTGAATAGGTGCTTAGACTGAAAAGATAAAAGATCGTCACCTGAACAGGTGCTTAGATCTGACAAAGTCGTCGCCTGAAAAGGTGCTTAGACTGAAAAGATAAAAGATCGTCACCTGAACAGGTGATTAGATCTGACAAGTCTGCTTTCACAGGGGGAAGGTTGATCATATCCAGCCGCTAACACTGGAGGTAGATCCACTGGGGATAAAGGTAATCATATCCAGCCGCTAACACTGGAGGTAGATTCCTAAAGGCAAAGGTGATCTTATTCAGCCGCTGATGCTGAAGGTTGAATCACTAGGGATAAAGGTAATCGTCTCTAGACGTGGCTAGTACTTAGATTGTTGAAAAAGGAGAACATGATTGTTGATGCATGATATGCTTCATGTTGTCTTATGCAGTATGTTATGCAATATGATATGATATGAGGTAGACTTAATCAGGAATTTCTGCTGGGGAAACTCAGCTGGGGCGTCTTAGTGGCCGTGAGCAGGTCCACTTGGGAATGAGACAATTTGGGAAGAAAACCGCTGGGGATTTTTCTCTAGAAGAACTTAATGGGGAAGCTCTTGAATGAGGTTCACTGGGGAACACTAGAGATGGTTGATAGATGTTGGTGAATATGTAATACTTACTGGAGAATACTGGTTGAGGATGCATGATATGAATATGAGATGCATGTATATGAATGATTTGGTATAATGCATGCATGAATGAGTTTGATATGATGCATGTATTATGTTGACATGTGGGATGACAGACGTCATATTGGACGCTGGGGGTTATGATTGGATGTCGAGCAAAGTCGGGCTTTGGTTGTGATTGTGCCAATGATGATTGGGCTTTGTTTGAAATTGTATTTGCGAATGCCAATGAAAATTGGGCTTTGGGTGTGAGTAGGTGCCAAGCATGGTTGGGCTTTGGTTAACTGGGGAAATGCCAATGAAAATTGGGCTTTTGTTGTGACCTCACTTGGGATATAAGGATCATTTTGGAAGCATGATCAATATCCAGCCTCAGTGGATGAAAGAGATGCATGGGGTGTGCTGTACTTGGGGAATTTTGTTCCTCCGACCCTCGGGATCTTTGCGTTTCACGTGCCGTGAAATACGCACTTATTTCTGCTGAAGAGCATAAGCCTAAAATGATTGACCAACATTTTCAGACTTTGAATCTTTTGGTGCAATATTGGGGACCACCGAAATTCTTTCGACATTTACAAAAATTCAAGTAAAACACATTTGTTTTTGCAAGTTTTTTTGTTATTATTTCCCATGTTTCAATGCATTTTTTATCATGAATAAAACAAAATTTTATGCGCTAATGAGAACACAAAATAATGAAAAAAGGTAAAAATGAATTTTATTCAATGCAGATTTGGTCCCTTGCATGGGTAACAATACATGAAGTAAGAAGTGATTACTCCTCTGGGGAAAAGATAGAGAAAGACAAGAAAAAGCAAAAAACAAAAAGAAATTTATTTGAGGGTGGTTTTGGTACAACACATGCTATTTTCCTTATGACCTCGAAATCCTTTGAAAGATGATGACGAGACCGATTCTTCCCCTCTCGAATCTTGTCTTGATCTTGAATGTTGCAGTCCTTTGCCTTTCTTATTTGTTTTGAGACCCCTAACTTTTACCTGGACCGCTCCTTCGAGTTTTCAGTCCACTGGGGTGTATTTCCTTTTTTTGATGTCCTTAATTTTTGCCTAGACCGCCTTCTCAGGTTTTCGATCTACCAGGACGCTCTCTATTGCCTAAACCGCCCTTCTCGGGTTTTCGATTTAGCGAGTTTTTTTCTTTTTCTTTTCTTTTTCTTTTAGGCATAGTACTTCTTGATTGCGTTGGAGTTTATTGAGAGTGGAAACTCCTCTCCGTCCATAGTGGTAATGATTAAAGCTCCGCCAGAGAAGGCCTTCTTTACCACGTATGGTCCATCATAGCTGGGAGTCCATTTCCCGCGGAGATCCTTATGGATAGGTAATATCTTCTTGAGCACTAGGTCTCCTTCTTTGAATCCTCGAGGACGGACCTTTTTGTCGAATGCCCTCTTGAGTCTTCTTTGGTAGAGTTGTCCATGACATAACGCTGTTAAACGCTTTTCCTCTATGAGGTTCAATTGGTCGAACCTTGTTTGGACCCATTCGGCTTCTTCTAACTTGGTTTCCATCAAGACCCTTAACGAAGGGATTTCAACCTCAATGGGAAGCACGGCCTCCATACCGTATACTAAGGAGAAAGGGGTTGCCCCAGTTGAAGTGTGAATGGCTGTTCTATAGCCATGTAGCGCAAAGGGAAGCATCTCGTGCCAATCCTTGTATGTTTTCACCATCTTCTGGATGATTTTCTTGATGTTCTTATTGGCCGCTTCTACCGCACCGTTCATCTTTGGCCGATAAGGTGAGGAATTATGGTGCTCGATTTTGAAGTCTTTGCACAACTCCTTCATCGTGTTGTTGTTTAGGTTTGCCCCATTATCTGTGATGATTTTGTGGGGAGTGCCGTAACGGCAAATGATTTCCTTTTTGATGAATCGGGTTACCACTTGTTTGGTTACGTTTGCATATGAAGCTGCTTCGACCCATTTGGTGAAATAGTCGATGGCCACGAGGATGAAGCGATGTCCATTTGAAGCCTTGGGCTCGATCATTCCAATCATGTCTATGCGCCACATAGAGAAGGGCCAGGGTGAGGTCATGACGTTCAGGGGAGTTGGTGGCACATGCACCTTGTCGGCGTAAATTTGGCATTTATGACATGTCTTGGCATAGCGGAAACACTCAGCTTCCATGGTTAGCCAGTAATAGCCCGCCCTTAGGATTTTCTTTGCCATTGCATGCCCATTAGCATGGGTTCCAAAAGATCCCTCGTGGATTTCTTTGATGAGCATGTCCGCTTCGTGTTTATCCACACATCTGAGCAAGACCAGGTCAAAGTTTCTTTTGTAGAGGGTATTTCCGCTGATGAAGAACTGGGATGCCAATCTCCTGAGGGTTCTCTTGTCGGTTTGTGAGACGTTTTCTGGATACTCTTGCTCTTCGAGGTATCGCTTGATGTCGTAGAACCAGGGTTTGCTGTCAAGTCCTTCTTCGACTGCTGCACATACAACCGGTTTGTCCCTATGTTCCATCTTTATGATTGGCGCCTCGTTGTGGAAATTTACTAGGTACATTGATGATAATGTAGCCAAGGCATCCGCTACCTGGTTCTCCTCTCGAGGTATGTGATGGAAGGTGATTTCATCAAAATGCTCGATCAACTCTACAACCCGGGCACGGTAGGGAATCAAATTGGGATGCTTTGTTTCCCATTCTCCTTTGACTTGATAGATGACGAAGGCTGAGTCACCGTATACTTCAAGGTTTTTGATCCTTAGATCAATTGCTGCTTCGAGGCCTAGGATGCATGCTTCATATTCTGCCATGTTATTGGTGCAGTCAAAGCATAACCTTGCTGTGAAGGGTTGGTATCCATTCTTTGGGGAGATTACGACTGCCCCGATCCCGTGCCCCATGGCATTTGAGGCGCCATTGAAAGCGAGCTTCCATCGAGCTCTCGATTCTGGCCCTTCATCATCGCTTATGATCTTTTCATCATTCACGGGTACAACGTCTTCATCGGGGAAGTCAAATTGTATGGGTTGATAATCCTCCAATAGTTGGTGAGCAAGGTGCTCGGATAAAACACTCCCTTTTATAGCCTTTTGAGCAACATATTGGATGTCATACTCAGATAGCAGCATTTGCCAACGGGCTATCTTTCCCGTAAGGGCAGGCTTTTCAAAGATGTATTTGATGGGATCCATCTTTGATATCAACCAAGTTGTATGGGTCAACATGTACTGTCTTAAGCGTCGAGCAGCCCATGCTAAAGGGCAACAAGTCTTTTCAAGCGAAGTATACCTTGATTCACAGTCGGTGAACTTCTTGCTTAGGTAGTAGATTGCGTGCTCTTTTCTTCCCGTTTCATCTTGTTGTCCTAACACGCAACCCATTGATCCCTCAAGCACGATTAGGTATAAGATGAGGGGTTTCCCCTGAACCGGAGGTATTAAAATTGGTGGTTCTTGTAGGTATTGTTTGATCTTGTCAAACGCCTCTTGGCAGTCCTCGTTCCACTGAACAGCTTGATTCTTCCTTAGCAGTTTGAAGATTGGTTCGCAAGTGGCTGTCATATGTGAGATGAATCTAGCGATGTAGTTCAATCTTCCTAAGAACCCACAGACCTCTTTCTCGGTATTTGGTGCTGGCATATCTTGGATGGCCTTTACCTTGTCAGGATCCACTTCAATACCTCTTTGGCTGACGATGAAACCCAATAATTTTCCGGATCTAACACCAAATGTGCACTTGTTAGGATTTAAGCGCAGCTTGAACTTTCTCAGGCGTTCGAAAAGCTTTTGCAAATGGACTAGATGATCCCCCTCCGTTTGTGATTTGGCAATCATGTCGTCGACGTAGACCTCTATTTCCTTATGAATCATGTCATGTAAAAGAGTCACCATTGCTCTTTGGTATGTTGCCCCGGCATTTGTTAATCCGAAGGGCATTACCTTATAGCAGAAAGTTCCCCATGGGGTGATGAATGTGGTTTTCTCCATGTCTTCTGGAGCCATTTTGATTTGGTTATATCTCGAGAAGCCTGTCCATAAAGGAGAAGACTGAGAATTGGGCGGTGTTGTCTACCAATATGTCAATATGTGGTAGCGGGAAATCATCCTTTGGGCTTGCTTTATTCAAGTCCCGGTAATCCACACACATTCTAACTTTGCCATCCTTCTTTGGTTACTGCTAAGAAGCCGGCATCGAACTGCTTTTTGACCTCCTCTCTAATCTTGAGAGCCATGTCGGGTCGGGTTCTTCTCAATTTCTGCTTTACTGGTGAGCATTCTGGCTTGAGTGGCAGTTTATGTACGACGATGTTAGGGTCTAAACCTGGCATGTCCTGATACGACCAAGTGAATACATCCACATACTCTTGTAGAAGCTTAACCAACTTTCCTTTCACATCCTCCTGCAGGGAGGCTCCTATTTTGACCTCTTTCTTATCCTCTTTGGTCCCCAAGTTGATCATTTCAACTGGCTTCTTGTGAGGTTGTATTACCCTATCCTCTTGATTTGCAAGTCTGGACAATTCTTCAGGAAGCTCGAAATCGTCCTCTTCACCGTCTTCCGTTTGGTTAATCGGGAAGTCAAAGTGATAAGGGATTATGGCAGTGTTGTTTTTGGAGGGTGGATTTGTGGATCTGCATGAGTATGATTTTATTTTAGGCTTTTGTAGCAAAAATATTTTTTTAATAATGCGATTAAAAAAGAAAAAGAAAAGAACTCAATTGGACGTAAAATGCAATTTTATTTATGATTGAAAACAACTTAAAACATGGGGGCCCCACACAACTAATCATTTGCCTTGGGCAGAGCTAAATGATTTTTTTTTTCAAAAAGCAAAAACAAACATGGTATATTACTTGAATTTGTTAATGATTTCGGGAATTGCGATAGCCCTCCAGTTGTTCAAAGTTTCATCCGAAGCACAACGGTACACTAAATCGGGCACGTCTTCATCCGCGTCCTCAAGCAGAGCCACTTGGTCTTCATTGATAAAACCCGCACTGACAAATGTTTCCAAAATGGGAAGGATCCTGTAACAACCCAACTCTGATTAATAATAACGATGTTAATTAGAGACTCCAAATAAAGGATGGGATAAGATTTTGTAGAGTAAATTGGAGAAATATTGATGAAACGGAACAATTATGCTTTAGTAGGGAAAGAAGGGGCAAAATAGTAAAAGTGTAAATGGTTAAATGTGATTGGTAAGAGGAATGAAAATCAGAATTTTCATTATCTCTTTCTCTTCTTTCTCATACACGCATCCTCTCTTCTTTCACCTTAGTCATCATCTTCAAATTCCTTCTTCAACAATCCCTCAAAATCAAGCATGAAAATCATAAACCCACCATCAAAGGAACCCATTTCCAGTAAGATTTTGCTCTGATTCTCCATTTTCCCTCTTGTTTAGAATCAACCCAAAAACCCCCAAATTTATATTCCTCAAACCCTCCTATTGCATGTACGAAATTATCATGAGAATCAAGCCTTGGAATGTCCAGAAACTAAGGATGGACCCTGCGGGTTTGACTTATGAGAGCCATACGAACCGGTAAATGAGATGTCCAGAACACGATGATCGTCTTTTCATGTTGCTCTGATTCCTCAGAGGCTTAGGGGCATTTAAAGAAATTGATTTTAAAGATTTGGTTTGAAGTAGGAAACTTGGATAAAATTAAAGAAGTATGCATGAGCTGAAGTTAGGGGTTAACAATTGTTGGAAGCTCAAAGTGTTACATGAATGTTGGTCATTGGAGCTGCTTGTTGGATGTGCAAAGGTTGAGTGCTTAGGAGTGCACAATGGAATTAAGCATAAGCTATTTTGAAAGTGGCCATAAGGGATTGAAAGGTGAGTTCCTTTTTAGTTTAGAATTTCCCTTTGGGTTGAGTGAGTTAATCTCAAATAATTTAGATAGATTAAACTTCCCTTTCGTTAATACATACATCTAATTATGTGAATCCTTGCCTTAATATATGTTTCTATCCATAAAACTAAGCATTGGTTATGTTATACTGCGCTATAACTTGAAACTATAACTTTTACTGAGAACGCACTTATGCAAAAACAGAGCATCTGTTTCTGCATAGTTTCGCTAAGCGAAGTCCCACTTCGCTGAGCGAAGATATCCATAATCCTAATATTTCTCAAAAACCTATTGTGTAACATGCCAATGATTATTCAATTGTTTAAATTAACTTTATTACTGAAGGACAAGGATTAGCATGCTTGGATGATGCATTAACAATGAGTGATGGGTTATGATATATATATATATATATATATATATATATATATATATATATATATATATATATATATATATATATATATATAAATAAGCATGTAATTTAGTAAGAACCATAATATGGGAAATATTAATTTACGGGGATGATTAACTAATTTAAGTAAATAACATGAGAATGATATGCTTAGATGCCTAATTATATAGGTTAAGTGATAGATGAATATCCACCCCAAATGAATGCATTAGATATGCAAAGATATAATATTGTATCAGTTATACATAAGAGTAATAAGTCAAGAATTATATGTTAAAGATTAAACGTGTCCATCAGGCTCCGGATTATGCCGGATGGGATTTCTCCGAAAGGGCTATCCACACGTATGTTAAAGATTAAGCATGTTCAGCAGACTCCGGGATACGCCGGACGGGACTTCTCCGAGAGGGTTGTCTACATGCAAGTTAAGTTGTGTTCAGCAGACTCCGGGATACGCCGGATGGGACTTCATCGAGAGAGTTGTCCACACAACGATAAGAGGAGTCCGGTGTTAGCCTGATATGATAGGAATTTCACCGGTATGATGGGAGATGTACTTCGGGGTTACTCCACCCGGATGCACTCCGTAAAATGAACTAAGATAATGTATTGTTTGTTCAACGCTAACTTCTAACTTTATGATATGAAAAGATGAATATGTATATATTGAAATTTCTGGCTTTAGCAACTGGTAAGGAGGTTAACTGGTTCTGATTACAGCTGGTTCTGAACCTAACAGGTTCTGAACTTGAAACTCAGCACAATTTAAAAAACAGTTATGCAACAGAATTAAGAAGTGCAGAAATAAAAGAACAAAAGGTTTGTTAACCCAGTTCGGAGTAAACACCTCCTACTCTGGGGGATACCAATCCAGGAAGGAAATCCACTATTGGAATTAATCCTTAAGACTCAGACACTGACTCCCAGTTCCTATCCCAAGCAATCAATCTCCACCTAGTCAGACTTCTACCCACGCATGAGTATTAGAATCCACTAACTTCCTATTCAAGCAACAACCCAGTCACTTGAACCAACCTAGAACCTAAACCCAGTTCTGAAACAAAACAAACCAGTTGAAGAACACACTTCAATAAACAAACTTCATTCGTACCTAAAGGCTTAGAATGAATTACACCTTAAGACAAACCTAAACCAACTCAAAACATATGAGTGGTGCACAAAACAAAGCTAAAAAGCTTACACACACTAAGACTCTAATTCTGTATTGTACTCTGTTTTTCTTGTCTTGTGAATTTCTGAATAGCAGCAACTCTCCTTAAATAGCTTCAGTCCAGCAGCATAAATAACAAACCAATCTACTGATTTGATTTGTTACTGAAATAAGATTGGTCCAATAATGTAACAAATAAAACAGTACTGAATCTTTTAAAGATTATAACAGGAAAATATGAATTTCATATCTTTGAACCAAATCTTCAATAAAATCTTCTCCAAATAAATCAACATTCTAGAAGCCATATGCGTGGATAAATCTTCAATAAATCTTGCAAAGATTCGCGTAGAAATAACTTGAAAATAACCAGCTTCTGATGAAGTCAACAGAAGTCAACGCGGGCATCAGAACCTGAACCAGCTTCTGAAGTGCTACAGTGCTTCTGATGTAGCACTCAGCTTCTGATGGAATTTCCAGCTTCTGAACAGCTTCAAATGGAAAAACTTGCAACTGAAGAAATGTTCTACATATGGAGATGCTTCTATTCAACACATTGGTTTTGCCAAAACATGCAGCCAACACCAAAAGACTCAACAATCTCCCCCTTTGGCAAATTTTTGGCTAAAACCATCCAAGTTCTTCAATCTCCCAAAAAATCAACTCAGCAATGAAGAACTCCACAATAAAATAACATAGAGATAGGCAGCGGATAAACACACTCTGTTTGCTATGTTAAACATTAAAACTCAATCAGTTTCAATCTCCTGAACCCTGATACACATGCAGCTTCTGATGCACTTGAAGCACACAAAACACAGTAACTGATCAACTCCTGATCATCACAAACTCTCCCTGAAGCTAAACACATAGCAGACTAATCAGCTTCATAACACTCCCCCTGCAACTCAGCTTCTCACAAAAACCACAAAAACTCCCCTTGACTTCTGAACAGCAGTGCCTTATGAGACAAGTAACTTTTGAAACTGAAAACACTTCATGAATACATTATCACTCAGGAATTTAATTAACTTGAACTCCCCCTGAGACACACACTCCCCCTCAAACACATGTGCACTGCATTGGTTCTGAATTCTGAAAAATTCTTCTGTCAGCTTCTGAAACATAGAGTTCTGATGGAACAGACTCTGAACAGCTCTTGCCTGAACTTAAACACAAGTTTTTCTCCCCCTTTTTAGCCACAAAATTATGACAAAGCTCAGTCTTCACATAGGGTTTAAAAACTTCACACTTAGGTCTCCAAACTTTCTTGATTTTGCTCTTGTTCACAGCTGGTTCAACTTTTCTGTGTTGCAAATGTTTGGGATAACCATGCAATTTGTAACAAAAAGGTTTAATGTGACCCTTTTTACCACAATGATGACAAACCCAAGGTTGATTCCTTCTATTGTTTGTGTTAAACTTCTGGGAATGCATCTGAGCATGTTTCTGAGGTAGCATCTGAACTTGCTTCTGAGGCTGCTTCTGAGGTTGCATTTGAGCTGGCTTCTGAGCTTTCTTCTGAGATTGCATCTGTGGTCTCTTCTTTGATGTTCCAACCATAGAATCATAAGATTCAGAAGCAGGTACAAATTGACTAACATGATTTTTCTCCTTGAGCTTCAGACTCTGATCAACATAACCTAACCCAGTTTTTCCTTGCTTCTGAACATCCAGAATTTCCTCCAACTTATCAGTAGCAGAGTTCATCATCCTAACTTGCTTCTTCATCTGATCAAGTTGAGAATTCAGTTGGTTAACTTCTTCTTTTAGATCAGAGTTTTGTACCAAAAGCTCACCCTTCTCAGCCTCCAGTTGACAAATGGCCTTCTTCTGATCTACTACTTGCTTGCAAACTTCTAAACTTCGGATGTGTAGATTCTTGTAATTTTCAGACAGTTCATCATATGAGAGGTTTGCAACTTCAGACACAGATGAGGCTACAGACTCTGAGTCAGACTCAGAAAATGTCTCAGACTCTGAAAATGCATCAGACTTTGAGCTAGCTCCTGAGTTTTGTTTTAACCTTACCATCAGGCCTGTATCAACCTTAGCAGATTTACTCTCAGCATCTTCTTCAGAATCATCATCAGACCATAAAGCAGCTAGGCTCTTCTTCTTCTGCTTCTTAATAAAAGTAGGACATTCTATCTTGACATGTCCAAAGCCCTCACACTCAAAGCACTGCACACCTTGTGATTGTTTACTATTTTCTTCAGTCTTGGTCCTTTTTAAATCACTATGAGGCTTGCTTTTGTTGAACCTGATATTTTGACCCTTAGATTTGGACTTTCTATCAACAAGCTTCAGAATCTTATCAAACTGTCTCCCCAGCACCCCAAGTGCTTCTGATAAGTCATCATCATACTCTTCAGACTCTTGGTGACCACCAGCTTCAGAATTGACTGCAAGAGCAATTCCTTTCCCTTTCTTTTCAGGCTGTTTGCAGAAAGCACTTTCAAAATTTAACAAAGAACCAATAAGCTCCTCAACCTTCATAGTGGTAATGTCATGAGCCTCCTCAATTGCTGTCACCTTCATATCAAATCTTCTGGGCAGGGACCTGAGGATTTTTCTCACTAACTTCTCATCTGACATCTTCTCTCCAAGAGAATCAAATGAATTGGCCATATCCAGCACATTCATGTAAAAATCCTGAATGGATTCATCTTCCATCATCTTCAGGTTCTCAAACTTTGTTGTGAGTAGTTGAAGTCTGGATAGCTTAACCTTAGAGGTTCCTTCATGAGTGATTTTCAATATTTCCCAAGCATCCTTTGCCACAGTACATTGCTTGATGAGTCTGAACATGTTTCTATCAACACCATTGAAAATAGCATTCAAAGCCTTTGAGTTTCCATGTGACAGATCATCTTCTGCTTTGGTCCACTCCTCTTCAGGCTTCAGAACCTCAGTCTTGTTTCCATCTTTGTCCAAAACCACAGGATGATCCCAGCCTTTAATCACAGCCTTCCAAGTTCTGCTGTCAATGGATTTCAGGAATGCACACATCCTTGATTTCCAGTACTCATAATTGGTGCCATCAAGTAGGGGTGGTCTGTTGACAGGGCCTCCTTCTCTTTCCATAAAGCCAGACATTATTAACTCTGGATCTCACCCAAAACACAGGCAGGGTGCCTGCTCTGATACCAATTGAAATTTCTGGCTTTAGCAACTGGTAAGGAGGTTAACTGGTTCTGATTACAGCTGGTTCTGAACCTAACAGGTTCTGAACTTGAAACTCAGCACAATTTAAAAAACAGTTATGCAACAGAATTAAGAAGTGCAGAAATAAAAGAACAAAAGGTTTGTTAACCCAGTCTTGGAGTAAACACCTCCTACTCTGGGGGATACCAATCCAGGAAGGAAATCCACTATTGGAATTAATCCTTAAGACTCAGACACTGACTCCCAGTTCCTATCCCAAGCAATCAATCTCCACCTAGTCAGACTTCTACCCACGCATGAGTATTAGAATCCACTAACTTCCTATTCAAGCAACAACCCAGTCACTTGAACCAACCTAGAACCTAAACCCAGTTCTGAAACAAAACAAACCAGTTGAAGAACACACTTCAATAAACAAACTTCATTCGTACCTAAAGGCTTAGAATGAATTACACCTTAAGACAAACCTAAACCAACTCAAAACATATGAGTGGTGCACAAAACAAAGCTAAAAAGCTTACACACACTAAGACTCTAATTCTGTATTGTACTCTGTTTTTCTTGTCTTGTGAATTTCTGAATAGCAGCAACTCTCCTTAAATAGCTTCAGTCCAGCAGCATAAATAACAAACCAATCTACTGATTTGATTTGTTACTGAAATAAGATTGGTCCAATAATGTAACAAATAAAACAGTACTGAATCTTTTAAAGATTATAACAGGAAAATATGAATTTCATATCTTTGAACCAAATCTTCAATAAAATCTTCTCCAAATAAATCAACATTCTAGAAGCCATATGCGTGGATAAATCTTCAATAAATCTTGCAAAGATTCGCGTAGAAATAACTTGAAAATAACCAGCTTCTGATGAAGTCAACAGAAGTCAACGCGGGCATCAGAACCTGAACCAGCTTCTGAAGTGCTACAGTGCTTCTGATGTAGCACTCAGCTTCTGATGGAATTTCCAGCTTCTGAACAGCTTCAAATGGAAAAACTTGCAACTGAAGAAATGTTCTACATATGGAGATGCTTCTATTCAACACATTGGTTTTGCCAAAACATGCAGCCAACACCAAAAGACTCAACATATATATATATATATATATATATATATATATATATATATTATATACTAAGAGATAAGACAAAGTAGTCACCAGAGAAAAGAAAGTGATCGTAGGATGTCCCCAGATCACTAAGTATGAGACTAAACATAAGATAAAGACATATAGCGATCATAGTATTCCCTTGATCGCGAAATATGTAGAGAATGACGGCGATCGTAGGTATCCCCAAGATTGCCAAAGTAGGCACGGCGACCCTAGGTTCCCCGTGGTTGCCAACAGTAGGTTGGGTGGAGCTCATTGAGACATTATGTCTCATCCCAATCCTTCTGGTGCAGGTTTTCAGGTACGCAAGAGGTTCGCGATGAAGTTCTTCAAGGGAGACGCTGAATGGGTGAAAATGCTCGTCTTGTACCAGCTCAGGAGGTTGTCAGACAATTTATGTATATTAAAGTGTATTATATGGTACTTAATTGGTTGTATATACGAGCATGTTCGTATTCATTCAGTTGTAATGTGTTATTATTATTGAAAATTTTAATGTATCCAATATCAGATTAATACGCATGCTAAATATTCTAGATAATTTAGTATGGGTGTTACAATTGGTATCAGAGCAGGTCGATTCAGACCGTGCCATGGGTCATTAAAGTTTCAATAAAAGTAGTGGAACCATTAGGTTCCGGATGTTGTTCTAAATGTCACATCTAGTTGAGCCTGATCAACTCAATCTAGTATATGACAGTTAGGATAAATGTCCGAGAGCTGAATGTGACCAAAGAGGAATGAAGTGTGTGAAGGGTGAAGATCAAGGCGTCAGATTTTAAGACAGGAATTGGCGAAGAAATATTCAATGCCAAATGGTGGCCATCAAACCGTGAAGTAAATAAGCCGTTTAGGGCAGAGTTTCAGGAACATAAGGCGAAGTACCTTAACCCTATTGGACGCGTCGATGAGCGATGCCTCATCTATGGAAGACATAAGGAATAAGGAATTATGGAATATTCTAAGAAACTATTTGGAACCGTAACGGGAACCGTAGTTTAAGAAGTTAAAGTGAGGTGTAAATTAAAGAAATAATTCCGAGTGCAAGTTAAAGAATTGCAGTATCAGACCCAGAAACTTGGAATGGGGAATTGTCAGTCGATTATCGAAGTTCTAGACTCCCAGCAAAGATAGAATATGTAGGAATCAAAAGATTCGTACACTCGAACTGGATAAGATTTTAATCTCCAAATATTTAAGAGAATTAAATATGGATTACGCAAAATTATTGGGACAGATTAAGTTTACCCCTCAAATGTGGTCTTGAAGGTGAAGCACAAGTAAGTTTAACTCCTCAGATCAGCCGCATCTTCCGAACCTTAAGTGCCAGAATTGTGAATTAAGAAGAGAAGATGGTATGTAACCTAAGAACCAAGATGGATGAGTAAACAATAGTGATAAGACCTGTTGCATATCGAAGCATGATACAACCATGTTCTTATTAGTAAGAAGACTGGAAATAAGATAAGTTCAAACTGGAATTTTTCCACCATGAAAAGTGAATCAGACTACCTCCTGTTAATGAGTCATCAAGATGTTTTTTGTATGAGAAACGCAAGCTTAGCGACAAGTGAAGGAGACCCCCCTGAAAGGGGAAAGTGAAGAGATGTAAATTTTCAGCAGAATCGGGAAAAGAACATTGAATAATAAGATGTTGGATGAACAAAGTCGAACTATCTTAATTGGATGAAGAAGACAAGTTTACGCCAACACAAGATTATAGTAGACCAGTTTTGTGGAATAATCAGAAATTAGACGAGATTTATTCTGAGGCCTTATAATCGGAAGATCGTCGCTAGTGCACAAGTTAAGGTTGTGGTTAATGTTAAGGAGTTTTATGTTTTCAATCGACGGGTTTTCCTTACACAATAATTCTAGAACTTGAAAGAGAACACCTTGTGTTGATATGCTTTCGAAAGTAGTAGAAGGTACATAATTTGGATTGTTCAAGCTATATGAAAAATCATTCAGATAATAAGATAAGGATTTGAATTGTGAATACAGTAACAAGTTACTGGAGGAATCCAATAGGCAATGATAAACATTGAAATTAAGATCAGTTAATCGGGTACTCGAAGAGACGTAACCTATAATTGAATTCACCAGAGGACCAATGAGAGTTTGAGTCGATTCTAAATGGCTTGTTTCCGAAGGAACTCGAAGTGTAACCACTTGGACATGATAGAATTATGGAGACCGAAATTGTCACGAAAAAGATTATGGGTACGGGATCCTTACGGATAAGAATCGAATGAATGGAAACGAGACTCAAGCCATCAGTGGGTTTTAGTATACGAAAGATGTGAATTTGTAAGAATATTCAAGAAATCAATTCGCGAGAACAAGTATAACGTGACGCCTGAAGGAAAACACAAAGTTAGGATGACCAGTCACTAAGGTAAGTAGTGTCTCGAAGCGTCACACAGTATGAAGTTAACCCGTGTTATTGGCGTGTGAACTTCGAAGAATGATTAAAACACTTGGGTAAGTATGTAGACAAAATCACAAGTGAAGCAACGAACGTAAGATAATTCTGTATGGTAACTACAAGGTTATAAAGGAGTAAGATTGGTCAGGAGGTTTTATACGATAATAGTGGTGTATTACTCCTATCCCAAATCAGAGTTGCGCAGCGGAGATATAATCCGAGAATGAGTTAACAAACAATTCTAAGCTGAAGCTTAGGGGACAAGAATGATTGTGAAGTCCTTGCCAGACAAAATGCAGAAAAGGTATTCAGTGCTCAGTTCTCGTAACACAGAATAATAGTAAGCAGTGACGACTTGAACATATCAAGGAGTTCTAATGGGAAATCTTAAGAGCCAAGTAGAGAAATACTTCAAACCACGGAATTCAGAAAACAATGGAAGTTGAAATAGGATAGGAGAATGTGGTATGAACATGACAGATGCACTCCTAATGCGATAAGTCAGAAGTGATTGGAGACACCTAGTATGGTAACCCAGTTAACTGGTTTAGCGACTACATGGGTTTGAAGTATCAGTTTGGTCAGAAAAAGTTGGTTGTGAAGCAACAAATATAAATGTGGTATCTAGGGGACTTTTGAATTTGACTTGAAATACCCTTTGGGGAAAAGCAAGTATAGTAGCAGACGCAACTTCACCATTAAGGTTGATGATTTAGTAGATGAAATTATGTGATGTCAAGAAATCTAATATTGATTAGTTCTATCGCATCTTTGTAGTACCGAATCGTTGGGCGATAGTTGAGTGTATTAACTTGTTAAAGGAGAAAATTTAAAACTCATGGATAAGAAAAATGATGGAATAAGGATTGTTCGAGGCGTCGCAACGATAAAAGTAAGGCTTTATAATGAGTCTTACAGCAATTGGTTTGAAGCCGAAATTGGTTGGAGACTAGGGGTGGAGTAAACGTAGTACCAAATGACGGTTTAACTAAGAGGGACAGTACCTCGAATTAATGGGATGAAGGTATGCTCATGGAAGGCATGGAGTGAGTAAGATTGAATGTATAACCGCAGCTGAGAAATAGTATGTACATGTTATGATAAGAGAATTAACAACCCCTAAAGTTTGAAGTATAGTGTTAAACGCCTTGAACTTAGAAGGAATTTGAAAGAATTGATAAAAATATGGACAACTATAATGACAATGATTAAGTATGTTCTTGAATTTCGAGGACGAAATTCTTTTAAGGGGGGTAGAGTGTAACAACCCAACTCTGATTAATAATAACGATGTTAATTAGAGACTCCAAATAAAGGATGGGATAAGATTTTGTAGAGTAAATTGGAGAAATATTGATGAAACGGAACAATTATGCTTTAGTAGGGAAAGAAGGGGCAAAATAGTAAAAGTGTAAATGGTTAAATGTGATTGGTAAGAGGAATGAAAATCAGAATTTTCATTATCTCTTTCTCTTCTTTCTCATACACGCATCCTCTCTTCTTTCACCTTAGTCATCATCTTCAAATTCCTTCTTCAACAATCCCTCAAAATCAAGCATGAAAATCATAAACCCACCATCAAAGGAACCCATTTCCAGTAAGATTTTGCTCTGATTCTCCATTTTCCCTCTTGTTTAGAATCAACCCAAAAACCCCCAAATTTATATTCCTCAAACCCTCCTATTGCATGTACGAAATTATCATGAGAATCAAGCCTTGGAATGTCCAGAAACTAAGGATGGACCCTGCGGGTTTGACTTATGAGAGCCATACGAACCGGTAAATGAGATGTCCAGAACACGATGATCGTCTTTTCATGTTGCTCTGATTCCTCAGAGGCTTAGGGGCATTTAAAGAAATTGATTTTAAAGATTTGGTTTGAAGTAGGAAACTTGGATAAAATTAAAGAAGTATGCATGAGCTGAAGTTAGGGGTTAACAATTGTTGGAAGCTCAAAGTGTTACATGAATGTTGGTCATTGGAGCTGCTTGTTGGATGTGCAAAGGTTGAGTGCTTAGGAGTGCACAATGGAATTAAGCATAAGCTATTTTGAAAGTGGCCATAAGGGATTGAAAGGTGAGTTCCTTTTTAGTTTAGAATTTCCCTTTGGGTTGAGTGAGTTAATCTCAAATAATTTAGATAGATTAAACTTCCCTTTCGTTAATACATACATCTAATTATGTGAATCCTTGCCTTAATATATGTTTCTATCCATAAAACTAAGCATTGGTTATGTTATACTGCGCTATAACTTGAAACTATAACTTTTACTGAGAACGCACTTATGCAAAAACAGAGCATCTGTTTCTGCATAGTTTCGCTAAGCGAAGTCCCACTTCGCTGAGCGAAGATATCCATAATCCTAATATTTCTCAAAAACCTATTGTGTAACATGCCAATGATTATTCAATTGTTTAAATTAACTTTATTACTGAAGGACAAGGATTAGCATGCTTGGATGATGCATTAACAATGAGTGATGGGTTATGATATATATATATATATATATATATATATATATATATATATATATATATATATATATATATATATATATATAAATAAGCATGTAATTTAGTAAGAACCATAATATGGGAAATATTAATTTACGGGGATGATTAACTAATTTAAGTAAATAACATGAGAATGATATGCTTAGATGCCTAATTATATAGGTTAAGTGATAGATGAATATCCACCCCAAATGAATGCATTAGATATGCAAAGATATAATATTGTATCAGTTATACATAAGAGTAATAAGTCAAGAATTATATGTTAAAGATTAAACGTGTCCATCAGGCTCCGGATTATGCCGGATGGGATTTCTCCGAAAGGGCTATCCACACGTATGTTAAAGATTAAGCATGTTCAGCAGACTCCGGGATACGCCGGATGGGACTTCTCCGAGAGGGTTGTCTACATGCAAGTTAAGTTGTGTTCAGCAGACTCCGGGATACGCCGGATGGGACTTCATCGAGAGAGTTGTCCACACAACGATAAGAGGAGTCCGGTGTTAGCCTGATATGATAGGAATTTCACCGGTATGATGGGAGATGTACTTCGGGGTTACTCCACCCGGATGCACTCCGTAAAATGAACTAAGATAATGTATTGTTTGTTCAACGCTAACTTCTAACTTTATGATATGAAAAGATGAATATGTATATATATATATATATATATTATATACTAAGAGATAAGACAAAGTAGTCACCAGAGAAAAGAAAGTGATCGTAGGATGTCCCCAGATCACTAAGTATGAGACTAAACATAAGATAAAGACATATAGCGATCATAGTATTCCCTTGATCGCGAAATATGTAGAGAATGACGGCGATCGTAGGTATCCCCAAGATTGCCAAAGTAGGCACGGCGACCCTAGGTTCCCCGTGGTTGCCAACAGTAGGTTGGGTGGAGCTCATTGAGACATTATGTCTCATCCCAATCCTTCTGGTGCAGGTTTTCAGGTACGCAAGAGGTTCGCGATGAAGTTCTTCAAGGGAGACGCTGAATGGGTGAAAATGCTCGTCTTGTACCAGCTCAGGAGGTTGTCAGACAATTTATGTATATTAAAGTGTATTATATGGTACTTAATTGGTTGTATATACGAGCATGTTCGTATTCATTCAGTTGTAATGTGTTATTATTATTGAAAATTTTAATGTATCCAATATCAGATTAATACGCATGCTAAATATTCTAGATAATTTAGTATGGGTGTTACAGATCCCTTGCTTTTGAGGCTTTGAGGAGGTTTCGGCTGACGGATGATATCCTAACCCGAAACGATTCTTCTTTTCAGGTATGTCCACTATCTTGCCCCATCCAGTGGGTCTACTCTCTTCTAGAGCTTCTCTTACTGCCTTCCATGATGACATGGCTGTCCTAGCCTTTTTCTTGGGCTTCGAGCTCAAGGTCACGACATTCGCCACTTCCAAAGATTGGAAGGGAACATCCACAGCTTCTTCGTCCGTTTCTATATAACGGAACGACGAAAGATGGCTTACCATCATATCCTCTTGTCCGGAAACTACAATCATCTTGTCATCGACAATGAACTTAAGTTTCTGGTGTAGGGTAGAGGTGATGGCTCCGGCGATGTGAATCCATGGTCGTCCGAGAAGACAACTGTAAGTTGGATTAATATCCATGACTTGGAAGGTGATGGAGAAAACCTTAGGCCCGATTTGAACTGGTAGGTCAATCTCCCCTACGACGGCCCTTCTTGACCCATCGAAAGCTTTTACTACCAAAGCGCTTGGCTTCATTACCGTCCCTTCACATGATAGCTTTAGAAGCGTAGTCTTGGGCATGACGTTCAATGATGACCCCGTGTCCACTAACACTCGAGAGAGGATGTGGTCCATGCACTTCACGGAAATGTGCAAGGCGCGGTTATGAATATGCCCCTCGTCGGGTAACTCATCATCGTTGAAACCCAAATACCTACTTGAGGTAATATTTGCGACTATCCCATCAAATTGGTCCACAGGGATGTCCTTAGTGACATGTGCTTCACTAAGGATCCGCAATAATGCTTCTCGGTGAGCCTCCGAGCTTAGTAGTAAGGATAACATGGAGATCTTGGAGGGAGTTTGACCCAACTGGTCAATGATCTTATACTCGCTCTTTTGGATTATCCTTAGGAACTCCTCGGCCTCCTTTTGTGGGGCTGCTTTTTGAGAGGGTCCCGCTTGGTTCTCATCCTCTTCCACGCTCTTCTCTTTGAGCGGCTCTCTTGGTAGTTCAGCTGGTGCCTTCCCGAGCTCTTTCGGAGCGAAGACCCTACCACTTCTTGTCATTCCTCCAACACCGGTAATGTTAGTGATGTTGGGTTCAATTTTTGCCAATGGTTTTCCCTCCACATAGGCAACAGGTTGGTAATTCCATGGTACCCTCTTTGTGCTTTCAAAGGAGAAGGGTGCCGGCACATGGAATGTTATGGGCTGTATAGGTATTTGTACCTCTCTCCTTTGGTACGAGATTTCGAGAGGTTTTGTGTCCTGAGACTCCAAGGTAGCAACGTCCGTGCTATCCTTTATATAGCCCATTTGGATCCAACCTTGGTCCATCAACTCTTGAAGACATTTCTTCAATTTTTCGCACTTGTCCGGGTTGATTTTGCAGGCTTCGCAGTCGGCGTGCATCTCCTCAAACAAAACAAAACTGGTCAATTTCTCCCTTATGACTGATATGGGAGTCTTTACATTGGCTACCTCTTTGATTGGGCCAACGCTTTCTTGCTCTTCCACCGCGTTCACAGAGGGACCCGCATGCCCCGGCAATGGATTGTTTTTCACGTTTGGATTTTCCTCCTTAAAGGATAGCAACTTCCGGTTGATAAGGTCCTGGACCTTGTGTTTGAAAGCTTTACAACCCTCGATGTTGGTCCCCGGGGTCCCCGCGTGGTATTTGCATCTTGCATTTGCATCATACCAAGGTGGATATGGTGGCAACAAAGGTTGTAGTGGTCTTAGCTCGACCATCCCCTTTTGGATTAAATACGGCAAGATTTGACCGTAAGGCATAGGTACAGGATCAAACTGTACATTGTTGTAGTTATTCCTCGGGCCCGTTTGGTTCCATGGTGGGACCCGCCTTGTTGTTGCTGATTTTGTTGAGGCAACACTGCTGGTTGTCGAGGTGGAGTCGTGGGAATTACTTGAGGTGAGTAATGCCCTTGAGCTGCTGCCGCTGCCACATAAGGATAATGGTAGCGAGGCATTTGATTTGAGGGTGCCCGAGATGGGCCCACTAACACAGCATTTGTCTCTCCCTCTTTCTTTTTATGAAAGTTGCTGGGGGGTCTCCTGGCTCCACCTTGAGTTTCTGGAGGGCCTTGGATCTTTCCCCTCTTTACTCCATCCTCTATTCTTTCACCGATTATGACTAGATCGGAGAAGCCGGATGATGTGCTTCCAATCATTTTGTCATAATATGGGCCTTGTAGTGTGCCCATGAAGGTATCGACAAGCTCCCTTTCCAACAATGGTGGTTGTACGCGAGAAGCTAGTTCTCTCCACCTTTGAGCGTACTCTTTGAAGGATTCGTTGCTTCTTTGCACAAGGTTTTGCAACTGCATCCTATTTGGAGCCATGTCCAAATTGTACTTGTATTGCTTTAAGAAAGCATCGGCTAAGTCTTTACAAGTTTGGACGTGGGTACACTCAAGTTGCATGTACCAATCCAATGACGCTCCGCTCAAACTGTCTTGAAACACATGAACCATGAGTTTCTCGTTCGTTGCGTAAGCCGCCATCTTCCTACAGAACATCCGTAGATGGTTCCTACGGCATTGAATTCCCTTGTACCTCTCGAAGTCCGGTACTTTGAATTTTGGAGGGATTACCACATCGGGCACCAAGCACATGTCCAAAGCATTGTAGGCACCATATGAGCTGGATCCTTCGATAGCTTTTAACCTTTCTTCCAAAACGCGATACATTTGGGCGGCATCGTTGTCTTGGTGGGTATTGTCGGGAGCAGAATGTCTTGGCTGATTGTCCTCCACGTTATGAGAAACATTCTCATGATGAGTGGTGGCATTCCCTTAAGGACGATGCTCTTCGTTCCTAACGGGAATTGTAAGCTGTGGTTGAGGAGGTGGTACAAGGTCATCACCTTCTGGTGGGGTATAACCTGGAGGTAAACCATAAGGAGGCCATACTACATTAGCCGCATCCACGGTTGGACGAGGGTTGCTCTCTCGGGCGGACAGAGCTTGCATTAACTCTAACATTTGATCCATCTTCCCTTTCATATAATCAACCTCTCTTCTCAAAGCCGCTTGATTTTGTTCCAAATTATCCATGATCCTTTGCTTGTTGGCTCGTGTTCCGTACGAGTGTTGGAGATCTGGCTCTTGGGCCGATGGCTTCTTGGGTTTTTTGGCTATGGTTGACTCGAAAAACTGTTTTTAGGGGAAATGAAATGAGTGTTTTTTTTAGAAAAATGCATGAAAATGCATGTGAATGTATGTATGCGATGCTTATGCAAAAATATGCCCTTTTTTTTTTTGTTTATGCAAAAAAATTTTCATGAATGCAAATGTTATGATATGCAGGGGTTTGGTATAGGAACAATCAAAACTTCCCCCCATCCTCACATGTAGGCTCTAGAGATGAGATTTTCTAAAAGGTCCCTAGAGTCACGGATCCCACAGGGAAAATAAGGTCGTCAATCGCAAATTACTCGCGAGACTTCAATAAATTCCAAGTGAAATCTCCTCTAGGCGGGGTTTTCGCATCTTCCTCACGGACATACGTCAACGCGGGCCTCCGCTACACAACCACCATCCTATCTTAATTTTCTCTCAAGCTCGGGTAGAGAGCCTCACACGTCCGGCATTAACCTGAACAATGTGGAGTAACACCGCTCATGTGACAACCCCACAGTTGATATAAGAACATAGCATAATGAAGCATATATAAATATAAAGCAAGAAAAGGATATAGACAATAAGATAAAAGCATGCAAGCAAAAAGATAAAAACATTTAGCCTAAAAGCTAACTAGGATAGGCTTGACTCGCTAGTGAGGAAACAGTGGGTCCCCAGTGAAGTCGCCAGCTGTGCGCTCTCGTAAAAAAAACGCAAACCTTCGAGATGTGTACGAACGCTCGAAAGGTTTATGTGAAGTCGCCACCAAAGTTTTTGTTTTAAAGGGAACGTTGATAAACCCTTAAGTTTTTTCTTTTTAAAGGGAAATGATAATAAAACCCTTTGACGATGAGGAAATGATGGTCATCGCAACCATTACCGGGTTCAGGAGTCGATTACGCAAGGGGAAGGTATTAGCACCCCTCACGTCCGTTGTACTCAACAGGAACCTCCTAGTTAGATAAGGCTAAAAATGTTTTCAAAGTTTTGCTTGCATGCTTGAATATGTAAAAGGGAAAAAGAAAATATGATGAAAAGGAAAAAAGTTTATTTATTTTTTTATTAATGTGCTTGACAAGATGATGATCTTGCTCCTACGTATCTCCCGGTGCGATGGAGAAATCAAAGCTACGTAGTTCTTTGCTAGAAAAACGTTTATTTGTTGGTTGCTTTTAAAGAACGATGTTTTGATCGTATTCTTGCGATTAAACATAGCTTGTGTGCTCGCGCATGGGAGGCTTAAGCGTTTGTTTCGAATCGCGCTAGAATAGATAAAACATGTCCGTTGGGGAAAAAGGGTTCGAATTGGCCGCGGGGGGACCAAAAAAGATTAAAATGACTCAACCGAGTCGAGAAAGGTTCAATTGATCCAACAGGATCAAGAAAGGGTTCAATGGACTCAACAGAGTCGAACATTGACCAAAGTGACTCAACCGAGTCGAGAAAAGGTTCGATTGATCCAACGGGATCAAGAAAGGGTTCAATGGACTCAACGGAGTCGAACATTGACCAACAAGACTCAACCAAGTCGAGGAAAGGGTTCGATTGATCCGACGGGATCAAGAAAGGGTTCAATGGACTCAACAGAGTCGAACATTGACCAACAAGACTCAACCGAGTCGAGGAAAGGGTTCGATTGATCCGACGGGATCAAGAAGGGATTCAACGGACTCGACGGAGTCGAATCATTGAATCAAATGGTCACGGGGGACCAAAGGGTTCGAATTGGCCACAAAGGGCCATGAATTGGTTTTGGTGTGGTGGATGCGTTGAAAATAGAATGACGATTGTCCGAACAACGAGACATACGTCAAGCATTCGTTCAATCGGGGAAATGGAGAGACATACGTCAAACCATCCCTTTTTCATTCAAGTTTTGTTTGAAATTTAAGAAATCCCAAAGTTATCAAAACACTTGGTTGTTGAAACTCGATAAAAGTTTTAATGTTCAAATTAGTTGTTGCAACCTAATGAACAAGTTTGCTCAAATGTGTAAAAGATGCACAAGTCATGAAAATAAACAAGTTTTGCACAAATTTGGAAAATGCACAAATTCGGCTCAATTTAAACTTGATTTTGAAAAGTGAGTAAGTTCGGCTCAAGTTCAGGTTTTGATTGAAATTCATGAACAAGGTTGATGTTCAAGATTGGTTTTGAAAAATAATGAACTTAGCTTATTGCTCGAGTTTGATTTTGAAAGTTTAATGAACGTAACTTGTTTCGCAAGTTATTCAAAAAGTGTTGCTCAAACTTGCGAATCTTCCAATATCATGCAAAACTCTTGTTATGTTTTGAACAAAATGGGTTTTTAATCCTCTTAGGTTCTGAGTTTTTAGGTTAGAACCCCAAAAATTGGCTTTTTAGAAGCCTGAACTCAGGTTCTGAGTTATGTCATGGTCGCAAAGCGACCAGAGCTTCGCACTGCGAACTCTGCGAATATTTGAGTTCAGAAGCTGCTTCTGAACTGCTGTTCAGAAGCTGCTTCTGAACTGCTGTTCAGAAGCAACTTCTGAACAATCTCAGAACTTCTGGAGGAGTGAAAAGCTTTTGAAATTAGCAATAAAATGAGTGCAACAACTCAGTTTAAATGTTTTGCAAACCTTGGGATTTCTTTGAAGTTCAAAAGGGGTTTTAAATCAAAAATGAGTAAAACTTAAAAATGCAAAACTGAGATTGCAACAAATTGGAATCAAAAGCAAATGCAAACAGTATGTAAATGCAATATAAACCAGTTAGAATGACTTACCAACTCCTAGCCCAAAGCTCTTGTTGCAAGGAAATGGAAAGGACTTGAATGGTTGAAGTTTTGCAAGGTTTGAAATGTTGATGAATGGATGATAATAACACTAGTGTTTTCTTGCTGGAAGGACTATGTTTTTGCTCTAGAAAAACTCTGTAATTTACTGTGTATTCAATGCTCTTTCAGGTGTTTTTCAATTGTGTTGTTAGTGTTTTTTTTCCTTATGCATAGCATTCCTTTTATAGGCAAAAACCAAATCTATTGCAATGATGAAAATCTCTAGAATCCAGCTGATTTGTGGGCTAAAACCAGGCTACTTTGCTTTGCATTTAATGCAAAAGTGAAGAGGGGACATTGCCTTGCAATCTTGGTCAAAACTTTGCCAAATCCAGCCATTAATGAAGCTGATTTTGGATAGCAATGATGATGAAAAAGTGAAAAGCAGGGCTGTTTGCAATTGGGCTGTCCCTTGGGATTGGTCCTTGTAATCTTGAGGGGTTAAGCAAGAAAAACGTGCACTGTAATGTGCAGAGGTTGGGGGAAACAAAAGGGAACATGTGGGCTGGTGTGAGGAAGAAGGAAGAGCTGCTGAAACAGGGCAGCAAAACAGCTTTTGGGCAAGCAAAACCAGCTGTGTTTGACTGGTTTTGGGGGAGAAAGAAGGAAGAAAAACAGGCAAGCTGCTGGCTGGCAAGCTTAGGGTCAGTAGCAGGTCAATTGGGAGGGATAAGAGCTGCCCAAGGGCAAGCCAACTTGCTTGGCACATGCTTGGTTGGAAGAAAAACCTTCTCACCTTGGCTTTAATGGCACATGCTTCAATTCTTGCTTTGCTGAGCCCAAACAGCCACAATTGATAAAAATAACAATAATAATAATGATAGGTGATAATAATAATAACTATAATGAAAACAAATCAAAGGAATTAAAATCTGCAAAAAATCGCAGACTTCGCAGAGCGATGGGGACTTTGCTCTGCGAAGTCCTCAGTTTATGAAATGTTGACTTTTTGTTGACTTTTGTTGACTTTGACTTTTCTCTTTTTTTTCTTGTTTTGAAAAAAAGGCTTGACACAAAATTAGGGTACAACACTCTTCTATCCTTCTCTAGCCTCTTTTCTCTAAAGTTGCAAATGTTTTGACATAGCTTTACTAACACTAACACTTCTCCTTAAATACTATTGAGCTAGGGTTACTCACTCTACTGGGCTTAGTAACATTTCATCACACAATTATTTCTCTACACTTTTACTTCACTTAAACCTCCCCTTTTACTAATTTACCGCCCTTCTCTAAATTCAAATTTCTAACTTCTAACATATTACAAAAATGCCCCTAACCCGTAAAATGACCAAAATACCGTTAATCACCCAAAATCTACTAATCTCTCAATTCTCAAACAATTAGACAATTAATAAATGTAATAATAAAAAATAATAATACATAAATTTAATACTAAAAATCAGGTTGTTACAACTCTACCATCCTTAAAGAATTTTCGTCCTCGAAAATTACCTGAAGGAAACAACTCCGGATACGACTCCTTCATCTTACTCTCCAACTCTCAAGTTATGCTCTCTTCCGTAGGACCTCCCCAAATCACCTTAACCAAGACAATCTATTTTCCTCACAACTGCTTAACCTCTCGTCCTTCAATGTTCAACGACATAGTCTCAACAGTCAAATTATCCCTTACTTCCAAATCATCCGCTAGAATAACATGCGAAGGGTCGTACACATACTTCCGCAACTGAGACATATGAAACATATCATGAAGATTCGACAACGACAGCGGTAACGCAATCTGATGCGCTACTGCTCCAACTTTCTCCACAATCTGATAAAGACCAACAAAACGCAGCGTCAACTTCTTTGACTTCAAAGCTCTACCAACACTGGTAACTGGATTAACCTATGAAGCCCAGATACGGATACGGGTACGGGTACGATACGATACGGGTACGCTGATACGTCAAAAATTTCAAATTTAGGATACGATACGACTTAGATACGTTTACAATTTTTTTAATATATATTAGACATACACGCACATAAAAAATAAATAGCATGAAATCTTAAAACTAATTACACCAAGTCAAACTATAATGGATCACGATTCACCAACTAAGATAGTAATTCTTTAAACCAAAACATACCATATAAACAACTTGCACTATGAAGATACCAAAGTAGTATGAAGATAGTCACCCTTTTCAAGTCATGGCCAGTATAATGATCACAATTTACAAAAAATAATACTTGTGATCAAAATACAAATTAGAGTTTTGTCTAAATCAAAATATGTTTTGACCCCTATATTATAATTTATAATTCACATGTATAATAAAAGTATAAAACTAGTACAACAAATGGTTCACAAAAAAAAAATTAAATAAACTCATGTTGTATTTTTAACACACGTATCCCGTCCGTATCCTACCTATTAAGCCGTATCCCGAATTATTTCTCCGTATCTCGAACGTATCCGTAACGTATCCCGTATTTTTTTAAATAAAACTTAAATTAAATCATTCGGATACTTCTGGGATACGTATCCGGGCGTATCCGCGGCGTATCAGTGTCCGATACGTATCCGACACGGGTACGACACCATTTTGGAGTATCCGGGCTTCATAGGGATTAACCCTCAAAAACACATGATCACCAACTTTGAATTCTAACTCCTTCCTCCTCTTATCATGAAAACTCTTCTGCCTACTCTGCGAAGCCTTCATCTTCTCCTAAATTATCTTAACCTTTTCTGTAGTCTGTTGAACGACCTCCGGTCCAATCAAAACACCCTCACCTGACTCAAACTAACACAACGGTGTTTTGCATCTCCTACCATACAATGCCTCAAAAGGTGTCTTACCAATACTCGAATGAAAACTGTTATTGTAAGTAAATTCAACCAACAATAAACATTCACTCCAACGTACTCCTTGCTCCAAAACACAAGCTCTCAACAAATCTTTCAAAAACTGAATAATCCTCTTCGACTGACCATCAGTTTGAGGATGATAAGCAGAACTCATTCTCAACTTCGTTTCCAAAGCTTCTTGCAAACTCCCCCAAAACTTTGACGTAAACCTCGGATCTCGATCCGACACAATGCTAGAAGGAACACCATGCAATCTGACAATCTGCTCAATGTAGATCTCCGCCAACCTCGCTAAAGACATGCTGATCTTAACTGGAATAAAATGCGCCGACTTCATCAACCAATCCACAATCACCCAAATCGTATCACTACCCTTCACAGTCTTCGGCAAACCGCTCACAAAATCCATCGAGATACTATCCCACTTCCACTTTGGAACAAACAATGGTTGCAACATTCCTCCTGGCTTCTGATGCTCAATCATAGACTTATGGCATACCAAACAAGCATACACAAACTCTGCAATGTCCTTCTTCATTCCAGGCCACCAAAACAGCTTCTTTAGATCTTGATACATCTTTGTCGCTTAGGGATGAATAATCAAACTACTCTGATGACCTTCAACCAGAATCTTAGTCTTAAGCTCAGGTACATCCGGTACACAAACTCTATCTCAAAACCTCAAAACTCCTCTCTCATCCAATCTGAAGTCACCTCCCTTGCCTTGATTAACCAAAACCAACTGGTCTACAAGTTCCAAGTCCACCTTATGACCTTCTCTGATCTCTTCCAAAATATTACTCGTCAGGTTCAACATACCCAACTTCACACCATTCGGCATTAACTCACACACCAAGCTCAAATCTCTGAACTGCTCAACCAACTCCAACTCCTTAACCATGAGCGCCGACATGTGCAAAGACTTCCTACTCAATGCATCAGCCACCACATTCGCCTTGTCTAGATGATAACTGTACTCAAAATCACAATCCTTCAAGAACTCCATCCATTGCCTCTGCCTCATATTCAACTCCTTCTGGTCGAACAGATACTTCAAACTCTTGTGATCGATAAACATTTCAAACCTCGAACCAAACATATAATGCCTCCAAATCTTAAGTGCAAACACTAGCGCTGCCAACTCCAAATCATGGGTCGGATAATTCCTCTCATGAACCTTCAACTGCCTCAAAGGATACACTACAACCTTCCCGTTCTACATAAGCACACCGCCTAATCCCATCTTAGAAGCACCATAAGCAGCCGAATATCTTTGAATTTGCAATCGGCGAAGATTGTTCTCAAAGATGAAGCACTTTAGGCTATCTTGCGTGTTATGTACCTCGACGTCGGCCCGCATAAACTGCTCGACATACTCTCTTAGGCTCTCCTTTTTCTCTAGCTTGGGTGGCTTCTTGAAGACGCGAGTAATATGATATTCGGCTATCTTCCTAGTGAATGGCCCCTTCATGTGGCCCTTGTGGTGGCGTTCTGGGGAATAATTGTCTCTCTTCCGATGACTTCGATGTGGAGGGGAGTTTTTCCCCTTACGCCGCCCTTTGGATTTGTCGCGGCGAGGACGGTGGGGAGAATGATCGCTACTTCCTTTGTCTGAATCTTCTGGAGGCTTCCCGCTGCCTCCGTGATGGTTTGAAGGGATGGAAATGGCGTTGTCTATCACCGCCGGTGTGTCGTGGCGCTGATTCTGCTGAGCTACCTCAATTTGCGTAGAAATATCGGTCGGAATCTTCTCTTGATTCTCCTCAACGCGTTTGAGCCAGCTGTTTTGTTGTTGGAGCAGATTCACCAGGTTCGCCAAGAGTTCGTTCGTCTCAAGCGGAGGAGGACGGGAAACGTCTTCGACATGCGGCGGAGGTGCAGTGACATTCTTCGTGCACGGAAGAGGTGGAGGAAGAAGCGTCACTTCTGCTACCGCGGGTGGAGGAACACCGATTGTCGCGTCCAAGACAGCCGCGTTCGCGATCTCTCCTTGATTCGCCGGTTCGAGAACTGGAAACTATCGATCTTGGAGAACTTGGAATGCAGAGCGCGGTTCTCGTACGGTGGAGGAACGACTCGTGGTGGCTCGTCTATGAGTTCCGACCATTTCTTCGGTGGATGGAGCCATAACTGTCAATCGTTGCGGTGGAGGAACGTGTAACCGAAAACAGTTACGGTGGAGGAATGGGTAACATAAAACGGTTACGGTGGACGATCGTTAGACCGAGGCGGTTAGCGAACGATGCCCTCCTTCTAGCGCCAAATGATCTGTCTGGTAAGAGACCGATGAAGGCAACAGTGGCAGAATGTGCTCCGGTACGGTGGCGATGCGTCCGCGCGGTGGAACGAAAGTTGCCTGCTGGCACGTTAGCACTCCGACGATCAAGTCAGTAATGGAACTGAGAAAAAGTGTGTGTAAAGTGAATCGTACCTTGAGGGTGAAGCTACCTCACCCTTTTATAGGCGCTCCGCGAGATTAACCGCCTCCGGGATATGCAGCGTGTGATTAGGGACACGTGTGCGGTGCCAGATGCGGGGAGATGCGCTACAGTGCGGCCTCACGTACGGTAGTCTAGCGTGCGCCTTCAGGTGATACGCCTTGGAGTGGTGGATGTTTTGGTCCACGTGTCGCTGTTTGGTTGGCCTTCTGGCCGGTCCAAAACAATTTTAATCATAGTTTAGTCAAACAGGATTTAACATTTAACTGAATTGAGAATAAAGGTCGGTTTAATTAATTATTATTATTTTTTTTATACTTTTTAACTTTATTTATTTATTTATTATCTGGTAATATAAATGTGTTTGGGAAAACACACATACAGGTAAGGAACTTTGACAATATTGTGAAACTTTTGCTAGGAAAAAAAAGACAATGTGAGAGTTCAATACCACTTCAACAGAACAACGACTCAAATTTGAACTTTAAACCAAGTTTGCTTAAAATCAATGTTATTCCAAAGATTAAGTTCCTAAGGCAATATCCTATTCATTACATGATCAATCTTATTCATCTGCTAAAACAACAACTTTCTTTCCAACGTTATCTCCATTGAAGAGTCCAACAAATGCAGACGGGATGCTCTCTACACCCAACGACCTGTCTTCAATCACCTGCAACTGACCATTGCGAAGATAATCCAATGTTTTAGCAGAAAAATCTCCAAAAACATTCATAAAATCAGCAGCTAAAAATCCTCTGATGGTGATTCTCTTAAATACAACATCCAACATATTTGGTGAAGCTCTCTTTCCAACATCAGTATACTCAGAAATTACACCACAAACAGACACTCTACCAAATGCTTTCATGTTAGAAACTGCTGCTTCTAGCATTTCTCCCCCAACGTTGTCAAAATATATGTCAATTCCATCAGGAAAGTACCTGAAATATTCAAAACAAATTACATCAAAGGAACTCAATCTCATACGTAGCATCAAAACTTCAGATAAAAAACAATTTTTGGTGTCTGAAACATGTGTCTGTGTGTTTGTCATGTCCAATATTTATGTATGTGGTTCTTAGTATTTGACATCACTAACAAACCTTTTAAGAGCGGAGTTTAGATCAGTTTCTTCCTTGTAGTTGAAGGCATCATCAAATCCTAGCTCTTCTTTGAGTAATGCCACCTAAGATAAAAATATATTCATGGATTTGTATTTTCAGCTTAAAGCCAAAATAATTGTACTCAAGGGCATGATCCTAATAAAGCTCACCTTTTTTTGGCTCCCAGCACAGCCAACAACATAGCAACCTAAAAGTTTTGCATATTGTCCTACAATATTTCCAACTGATCCAGATGCTGCTGAAACAAATACCTTTTCACCCTTTTTAGGTTTGCAAATTTCAAAAAATCCTCCATAAGCTGACAGTCCACTAAATCCTGCAAAAAGGATATCTTATGAAAAACTTTTCTCAATTCTTATGCATATAAACTTGATATATATAGAATGTAGACAAATCAATATAGAAGCATTTCATTCCATTCACTAGACATTTTTCTGATCAACTTTATGACAGCAAGTAAAAACCAGAAAAAAGAGAGAAGTTTGGTGCTAAGTATTAAACAATTACCAAGAATTCCAAGATGATAAGTGAGTGGAAATTCAAAGGACTCTAATTTTTTTATTATGCTTTGTTCCTTAACTAAACTGTACTCAGCCCAAGTGAATACTCCCATAACCAAATCATCTTTCTCAAACTTAGCATTCCCAGAAGTCACAACTCTTCCAATAACTAGAGCATCAATAGCCTGGAAAAGTGCCAAAATAGGACAACAAGAAGAAGCTTAGCAACAATGTTTTGAAAACCATACTAGATAACCAATGACGGATCTTGAGTGATTTTGTTGGGGTTGCCAAAAATCCATAGAATATATATAAAATTGTGTCAAATATTTTACAAAAATTATTAATTGGGACGGTCGTTAATTTTGCTTAAATATTACACCCTAGATGAGGGTTCAAGTCTTGGCAAAAACTTCTTTTTGAATAAAAAAGGTGGAGGTGCGACAAATGCAGACTACATAATATCATGCCTAATATTGTAAATATAAAATATCTGATGGATGCCATGGCATGGCATCAGCCATCCCCAATCAAGATCCACCACTCCCGATATTGAACCGGAAAACAGGTTGAATTAACTGCTGTTGGACCACAATTGAACCCGTTAAACCAGGATCAAGTCCCGTTCAATATGACTCAACTAGACTGCAATGTAACCACGATCAAACCAACTAGTTGAATCAGCCAATTCGGTCCGATTTCTATAGCACTACTTAGGAAGACACAAATTATTATATCAAGAATTTTGAGTACCAAACAAATGATGAGTTACCTGGCCTGGAATTAATGGAGTTGCAAAGCTAATAGCATTATGAGAAGCGCTGTAGCTTTTCATGCGGTTAATAAGATATGGGTCAATAGAGATATATAGATTCTTTATTATGACTTCATCAGAACCTGGCTCCAACGAAAGACCAAAAGCCTCAGTTTTGACTTCAAAATGGGATTCCTTTGGGGAATCTTCAATGTGATGCTTTATCACTATGTATTTGTTGGTCACTTCCATTTCACTTTGCTTAGTTGCTAGTTCTCTGGTATTAGCTATATAGTCTCATTAATTTTAATTTTAATTTTAAAGAAAGTTAACAGATAGGACAATGAAAATTGGACGGCTAACAAGTGGCCTGCAAGAAACGACATTTCCAATAGCAGACAATAGTGGAATCATAGTGGAATCATAGTGGCCTGCAAGAAACGACATTTCCAATAGCAGACAATAGTGGAATCATGCCTTTTATGTATTTTTATATTTTATTTTCAGAATTTCGACAAAAAAAAATTATATTTTATTTTCAGAATCAACAACTTTCAAACAAGAGGAAAATATGGATCACACCATGGATGGAGCATTCACCACCAAGGTACGAAGGTTTTAAAAAACGGGGTGTTACCGCGATAACAGCCGTTACAAAACGGTATAGGAAGGCAGCAATACCGTTATTGCCCGTTTTAACTGTGGGAAGAAGAATCACAAGAAAACGACGTTACGGCCGCGACCAATTGTTACAGCTGCGGAAAAAAAATAATTTCCCGATCGACACCCACATGCTATGATGTTTACACCGATGAAAGGTCTCACTGCCACATACAATTACCGAGAGCATTTAGATTAGATTATAGTTACTAATTGTGTCTTCTACACGTAGCCCGATCACCGTTAGACATGTTCGTTTGAGAACTTTTCCGGTATGAGCCGGCGCCCAACCACACATAATTTTCAAAGACCTTCTCACGCAAGGAGCCATTGCGTCCATGGCATAACACACATGATATCGAAGGTGAAGAGACAATCAGGCCGTGGCACAAATCCAACACGGACCACGTACACACAACTGTCTCTCAAAGGACCACGACTGTCCTTCAAGAACAGTTGTCCAAGTAAAGGTAAAATGACTAAATACTTAAACCTGCATTATAAATACCATCTCATGGACAGTACATCAATTTCACCAACATACACCTATCATTCCATGACTCTTACTAATTTGAGCGTCGGAGCACATGCAAGGTATACCACCCCTATTGGCCAGGAGAAGAAGGCCGCATGCAATAGAGAATAAGGTTGCTGCTGACAGAAGTGTCCCTCTGAAAGTCCATTCAACGCTACCAACTCAAGGATCTCAGATACGATAAGTTAAGTTACAACTCCATTGGGGATCGAACCTCAGAACAAACCTTTACATTTCTTTTCAAAGAGGTCCCATCTTTAACACACACCTCCGTTCATCCATTGTTCGTAGTAGTCCTCTCTGGAAGAATGATTTGAGGGATGACACCACCGCCTCCTCATCTCCCCCTTTAAAATAGGAAAATACCGATAACACGACGATGCTCTAACCACATTGTTCATTCCCTTCAAACAGATTGATCACACTTTTGCCTCCACTCTGTTTAGTTCCCACAAAAGCAACAACCAACATAGAAAACTCTATGGTAAACCCTCCTCTTCCGATCAGGATGTTGACTTTCTGGTTGACCTTTCTTCAGATCTTGTTACAAGTCATATATGTTGGTCTATATGGCGAACAAGAATATGCGTTAGAGGGAGGGTATAGCGTTTTTCAAATTTCAAAAGAGTTTAGCGAAAGCGTGATTAGAAAACATATGACTTTTCGGGTTCATGCACAATAACGATAACAAAAATTAAGACAATGATTAAAACACTAAAATTCAATATTGAATTGAGAGGTTCAAATGTCGAATCTTAATAAGCACATCAAATATCAATAATCAACAATACAATTCACAAAATTAAAAAAGATCAAACCAAACCTAATTGCAATAAACCAAACTAACACTAAGGAACACAAGGTATATGAATTAATGATTTGAAACTTAATTGAAGTTTAATTGTGATAAAATTGAATTTGAAAAGAAGAACACCTGAATAAATAGCTACAAATATTAAATTTGATACAATTCACCTGAAAAGAAGAACACTAAAAAAGATCAAATAGCTACAAACATTAAAATTCTTATACAAATAATAAAGCAAAATCAAAGAGGAAAGGGAAGAGAAGAACACCTGAATTTTTATAGTAGTTCCCCCTTTCGTCCTCGCTTCAGGGTACATCTTCTCTTCTTGATAGAATACGTCTCTATCAAGGACTTCCACTATTGTTGAAATTTGATTACAATTGTTATGATTACAATGAATTCCCTCGATAACCCTAATCTTCAATCCTAAGCAACCACAACCCCCAATCTTCAAGTAACCATTGAAATTGGTGATTCTCCAAGTCTTCAAAACTCAAACTCCCATGCAATCCTTGAAGTTCTTCACCTCGAACTCTTCTTTGCTATGTTCGAAGCTTGGATCCCCTTGAACTTGAGAAGATTAGGACGAACCGCCAATTCCCTTGGAGGTGGAAAGAAGTCACTCTTTTCCCTTTGGACCCTTGATTCCGAATCAAGTTCCTTCAAAGAAACCAATCTACAATCCCTATAGCACTCTAGCAATCTATGACTCAAAAACCACAATGATTCTTTGAAAAAGTGTTTAATCTGAAGAACAATTGGAGAGAGAGGTTTGAAGACTCTAGAATGATAGTTGCAATTGATTTAGTGATTTTGGAGTGGTATGAGTATAGATATATATAGGAATGAGTGGTAAGAGCAATATTTTAGGCAAAAACAACGTAGTGATTCGAATCAGGTAATGTGTGATTCGATTCAGACATGTGTAAATTGACAGATTTGGAGATATGAAGGTTGACACAAATCAGACAATATGTGAATCGAATCAGGGCAACCCAGATGAAGGTTGATACGAATGAAAGAACTGTGATATGATTCAACAAGGCAAAACACTAGACTCGAGAAAATCAATGATACGAATCAAGATATTTTTTTTCGATTCACATGTGATACGATTCAAAGAATCGAGAATCAAATTAAGCTACACGACCAACAAGAAACAATGGCAGAAAGAATGATTGATACGATTCAAAATATTGTGAATCGATTCAAGGACTTGGAAAAAAGTTTTTGCCACTCAAAAATGAAGATTTTAACACATAAAGACACACTTGATATACAAAACACATATGACACAATGAGACAAGGATTGGTAAATGCTTTAACATATTCTAGGCTTTAACTAAAACTTATTTAAACATCATCAAAGGAATTTAGCTAATAAACATCATCAAAACACAAACCTAACACTATAAGCAACTTCATTCTCCCCTTTTTTGATGATGTCAAGCACAATGTTGATGATGTTGTCTTAGCTCCCCATGAAATTTAGCATACAAGAAACCAAACACGCATGGCATATATCTATGTACAACCAACATTTCATACAAGCAAGCAAGCATTTATATCCACAAGCCATAGGTCAAGGAAAAGGAAACATCACACTATTGCAATCAATCAAGGGAAATAACACATATTGCAATATATTGCAATCACATTGTAATCAAGCATAGTCATAAACAAAAAAACAATAGTCATAAACATAAACATAAACATCAACATAGTCATTCTCCCCCTTTGACAACGCCAAAAAGAGAAAGTGCATAATATGTAAATTATTACAAAGCAAATGCCCAAGGCACAATGTCAAAAGCAAAAATAAAGTACACTACAGAAAAATAGGAGTCACTGAGCATCGTTGCCATCCTCATTTGAGGTGCCCTCCTTGTTTTGGTTAGGGAAGGGTGAGTTGAAGTAGCATTTAGATTAGATTATAGTTACTAATTATGTCTTCTACACGTAGCCCAATCACCGTTAGATATGTTTGTTTGAGAACTTTTCCGGTATGGGCCGACACCCAACAACACATAATTTTCAAAGACCTTCTCACGGAAGGAGCCATTACGTCCATGGCATAACGCACATGATATCAAAGGTGAAGAGACAATCAGTCTGTGGTTCATTGCCTTCTCACCTAATCACTATCCGTGGTATTTCTATCTAAGACTCCCCCTAGATATGAGAACCCTTCTCACTTTCTCCTCATAATCACACAACCCTAGAACATGTACATTCCTTGTACATTCCTTGTAAGACCTTTTTGAGCTTTCCACCAACAACAGTTTCTTCATTTCCATCTTTCCTTCTATGTTTTTTAGGCCAGCCTGTGCTTCTTCTAATTGGTGGGGGGGACAAGTTTGTCATATGATGTTGGCTCCCAAAATTCTTGTGAATTTGTGGGGTTCACAAAGAACTGATATGTAGCATGGTATGATCCAAGAGAAAGTAGACCATCACAGTAATCCTCAGGTTTTCTGCATTGATGTGCTATTACTGAACATGCATGCATGCATGGGATACCTAAATTGAAACAATAAACTCATTATATTAATCCATATAAAAAAACATGGTCCCAATATCAACATTCAAATCATTGCATTCATAAATTCTTACCTGACAGTTGCCAATATATACATGTACAAGTCATTGCATTCAAATCCATATCCACCTTTGTACCTCCATTTTGGACTTGAGATCTTAAACGAGGAGGGCCAGTCCAACATGGTGTCCAATAATTGCTTTGATATTTCTCTTTCTCTAAACGACTTTGTTGGATTGGACAAAGAGGCCCAACCCTATCAACCAACTTTAGTTTTCTAGCGGTTATGGTTCTCATGATATAGAATCTCACCTCTTCAGCCGTGGTAAGTACAGGCTTTGTTCTGTAGTTAACAATCTTTGCATTGAAGACTTCACAGTTGTTGTTAGTTATATTATCAACCTTTGAGTTCTCTTTGAAATAAGCCCTTGTCCAAGCTTCCTTCGGCCACTTGTTTAAATAATCCCAAGCTTTGTCGTACAATCTCTTAACTCTATCCATCTTCCTATTGAACTGGGAAACAGTTGTTGATTTTGCACAGTCCCAAACCACACCTCTGAGCTCCTTGTATTTCCAATTCTTAGTAAAATTCTTCCACAAGTGCATTGCACAATATTTGTGAGCCACTTCAGGCATCACTTCTTCCACTGCTCGTATGAGACACTGTCCAACAAAATTACAATGGGAAATAATTGTTACTTACAGTGCAAAACTCAAGAAAAATAAATCAACATCACATGATTTCACTATTTCAGGCAAAATGCCCCCTGAAATTTGTCACTTATAGTCAATTACCCCATTTAGGAGCTGCACAGTTTTTTTTTTATTAAATCAAAAAAATGTTATTAACGATGAACCCATGCAAGGTGCACTAAAAATTCGCAAATGAAGAAGCAAGTACAAAGGTGCCGTATTTGTGCACAGTCTTATACTAAACATTCAAATTGGGATGTTCTTATAATAAACAGCCAATTACTAAACATTCAAAATTTTGTTCTCACAATAACAAGCCAATTACTAAACATTCAAAATTCTTTTCTTATCATACCATTGTATCAAAATTCTCTTCTTATTAACCGGCCATGTACACAGTGTTGTATTTTTTATGTTGTTATATTTCAAAAGCTAATTAAAACCAATCCATGAGAAAATGTTCTTATATTACTAAGTTCTTTTTATACATATATGGTACAGAGGCCATTACTCATAAGGAACAAACCATTACTCACAGTTACTGTTATAGCATATCATAGAGGCCCACATATATAGTATCCTATTATCCCTATATTTATGCCTTATTTGCTTAATATAAAGAACAAACCATGACTTATAGTTAATGTTATATCATATCACAGAGGCGACGTACATATATGGTAGATTGATAAACAAACAAAATTAAATATAAGTTCCACATTACAGTTAGCACATTCAGAATCATAATTATCCTTGTTTTCAACATCAACAATAGCATATGCAATAACAAATATATGGTTGTTTGCATCTTGCCCCACAACATATAGTAGCTGACCACCAAAATATCCTGTTAAGAAACATCCATCCAAACCTATGAATGGTCTGCAACAAGCTTTGAAACCTTTCTTGCATGCATCAAGGCAAACATAAAACCTCTTAAACTGGGGTGGGGAGTTAGGCAATGGTGTTGTGTTTATCTGAACGGTTGCTCCTCAATAACTCGTTGCCATAGTCCCATATCAGACCACATTGCTCCCTCTCACCACCCTCAACCAGTTGTCTAGCTTCCCTTAATGCTCTTGTGATTTTTGAGTCTTCAAACATCACATGAAAATCTTGTTTGAAAAAATCATATATCTCATTATGGTTCATATTGGGATGCACCCTTACCTTATTTTCCAATATCTTCACTACCCACTTTTTGTTTGCCTGATTCGTGTTTACTATGCAGCATGTTTGCCTGGTAACTCCTTGATTCATTTTTGCTACAATAAATAGTCCATTGGTATCTTTCCTGCTTATAGGGGTGTTCATGGTTCATGAACTGCACTGAACTGAACCATATAAATGGTTTGGTTCAGTTCATAAAATTCATTTCAATAAAAACTGGTTAATTCTTAAAAACAGTTCCAATCCAGTTTAGAACCAGTTCAGAACCGGTTTATAGTTTTAAACCGGTTTACTTATTTTTAACTGGTTTTGAACCGGTTTTCGTACTGAACTGGATTATTCTTGAACTGGTTTTCAAACCGGATTTTAGTTATTGTTTTAAAAAAAAAGATTATCCAAAAACAGCTTATATCTTATTGCTTTTGAACCTTTTCAATTTCAATCTGAATTCTGAAACAGCAGACCAACCATGCGTAATCAGTCCCCACATCACTCATACAACCATTTAAACTTATGACTTCATCACTTATGACAGATTTCTCCTAAATAGCTTATTTCGCAAAATCTACGTCAAAACCCGTAAACAGTTTTCAGCAGGATTTTCCAAACTTCCAACTCGTTTTCTGAGTTCGTTCCTAGTCCGAATCATATGAAGCTTATATCCAAATTGAAAGGAATTAAATGTAGAATCCAGAAATCCGACAATTATGCAAGTCTGAGCTACACAACAACAGGTACGAGCCAAACAGTGAAACCTGTCCAAACAGCTTATTCAACTTAATCACTTCTGTTAACTCCCAAAACAGCTTAACCATCCCTTTTAATTCATTAATTTCGTGTCCCATGACCCAGCAACCATAAACAGTGCTAAACTAAATTTAACTTCTCAAAACAGCTTATTTTTTGTTACCTTTTATGCTCCAAGCAAAAATCACATTCTGACAACTTCCAGCAGAATTCCACAACAATTTCACTTTCTCCTCTCTTATCTTCCTTTGGGCGTGGGCTTTTCCTATCCCACCCAAAGCACCAAAATTCTTCCTTTTGTGTTTAATCAAGCTTGCATGTGTGTTTTGGAACTGCTAGTGTATTATAATGGTGATTAGAAGCAAGAGTTGGAGTTTGGTTTAAGCATGGCTTGAGTACATGAAATTGTAATCAGAAATAAGCTGTTTTAAAAAGTTAAATTTTTAGATTAATGTTGCTTATGTTGGCTGGGTGTTGGAGACACGAATTTAAGGATTCAAGAGTAGTGATAAGCTGTAAAAGTGTGGTAATAAGCTGTTTAAGCATGGAGTTGAGGCATAAGCTGAAATTTGGGACTTAAGTTGCTACAAGTATGAGTTTAGAGATGAATAAACCTGTTTGGGGTGAAAGGTACAAGGTTGGAGCTTGTTGAAGCTCTAGGTGATGCTTAAGTTGTAAATAAGCTGTTTAGACAAACGCTTAAATTGGAATTTCAGTTGTTGCAGGTATGGCTTTGTGATGATCATATTAGGAATGATATATTTAAGTTGGTATATATGAGTAATTTATGAATGATAAGCTATTTTGGCAATGGCAGACGTGCTTAAACTGCGATTAAGCTGTTTTGGGAATCTACAGAAGTGCTTAAATGGCGTTCGGGCTGTTTGCAAAGGCTGCCAGAGATAATTAACTATTGTAGAAGAGATTATGGAAGGTTGTGGCAAAGGTAGAAGCAGTTAAGTTGTGGTTAAGCTGCTGTGAGGATGAAAGTTAGGAGCAGAATCAATTAATTGAAACTTAAGCATATTTGAAAAGTGGCCGGAAGTGATTCTGGTAAGTTCCTTTAGCTTAGAACCCTCCTTGGGTAAATTGTAGTGTGTGAGAAAACTGATTATTATAGGTTCTATTTGAATTTTTATTATCAAAATAAATGTTTTTAGTGAAACAGTTTAAATCCGGTTATTTAATTAAGTTTGGTTAACTAAACTGTTTTATTTTTATGGTTCAGTTCATGAACCATTTAATTTGGTTTGGTTTTTTTATGGTTCAGTGCAGTTCAGTTTGGTGATATGGTTCAGTTAACCATATTTTTGCACACCCCTACCTGCTTACACTTAGCTCTTGTTCTATATGATTCATTTTTAACCCATGTAATCTCCCTACAATTGCTAATTGTGTAGTCTCTTACCGCTTCTTTAAAAACTGACAAAGTAGCAAATTCCATACCAACTTCTAGATGAATTGCACCAAAGGTAGATGATTCATTGAACTACGGAAATATTGGCTTTCCACTACTATCACTGTCACAATCAGTACTGATTGGGGTCTTCAACACCTCAGAATGATAAGAATCATCACCATCACTGTCTGCTTTTTTCTACTGTTTCTTACCATTACACCTTTCCCACTACTACTGCCTTGTGCATCCATGTCTTGATAATAACTCTCTTTATGTCCCAGTGCATCTCTAAACGCCATGTGATAATCACTATCACTACTATCTGAATCACTTAATGGAACCACGACCTTCTTCTTTTTCTTACCCCTTTTTCTGTTTGCTTTCCCTTTGCCTTTTTCCTTAATCTTAGACAATTTTTCAGCAAGTGTTGCGTCTTGTTGGATTAACTCATCAACACAAGGAAAATCAACAACAACCTCATTCTCATTCATCCTAATCAACAAAAAAAAAAAACTTTATCATTAACATTGTTAAGCCTAAACAGGAAATAGAGGTCAAATAAACCAAATGTGTTCAGCTTGCATTTTCAATCGATTAAACCTTTATCATTAACAATGTTCAACATTCTTAAACAATTTCTCATAGAAAATAATGTCTGAAAATGTATGCATCAACCAAAACTCTCCAAAAATCAAAATTTTAAAATCAATTTCCCCTAAAAATCAACAAATAAAACCTAAGATTTTATTGAGCTATAAAATAGAGATGCAGAACAAAGGAATATATCATTTTTTGAACCATAAAACAGAGTTGCAGAATAGAGGATTATTTCTGTTTGGATACATACCTTTAAAGACGGAGATGATGGAATGAGGAGAACGAAGATAATGTTTGGCGGTGAAAAGAGTCAAAACGGCGGCAAAAACGACGGCGAACGTTGATGAGATGATGATGGTGAGAAGGGTTCTGAGTTGGAGAGGAAGAAGACAATAGGTCACTTTTCTTTTCTGAAAATGGGAATTAGGGGTTAAAGTGGGGAAAAGGGGAACAAATATTTTTTTAATAACTATACGGTTGCTGGCAAATACCCCTGTAGGTGACACTTTTTCTGCCAGCATAATACGCCACATCACCAGGAATTTGACACGTCATCAGTTTTAACGGAGGAAATGGACGGAGGTACTAACTTGCCTGACGGTTTACAATTTGAGGGGGTATTTGCTTTTTTTTCAAATTTCGGGGGTTATTACAAGATTTTACAATTTCTGAGCGTGTTTGCCTATTTACTCAATTTTTTTTTTTTAGAGAAACATCCTTTTACTTTTAGTGGTTACTTTTTGTTTAATATAAAAAAAAAAAGTCGTTACGTATTGTTTTCGAGCACACGCAGGTCACTGACTCGTTGACAGCAGAGAAACAGCCGTATTTCCATGATCCTCTTATAAACAATTTCACATTCATTTTTGTCTTCAAATCTTTATCCTTGTTACCCTGACTTAGTTCATTTCATTGCATTCTCTGGCTGTACGTTCTTTTATTCCTTGGTAAGGATCTGTTTGCTTGCAATCACCAAATATATGTATTTACCTTCATCATCTTTACTAATTGTTATGTCATGATTAATCGATTTTGCATTTTGTTTAAATGTCCAGTGTATTTTTTTTTATCAGCAAATTTGTATACCATAATTCTGTTTCTCAGACACACACATCAAATCGACATACTAGTTGGTGCATGTTTTGATTTCACTTTTGTTTCTGTTTTGTTTAAGCTTTTATATATACATTTGATTTGAATATGTTTGTGTGTTCTGAGCAGAGTCAATTAATTTTGTAGGATGAATTCTAACCTGATTATGAGATTTAGTGATTTTGCCTCCAAACTTGATTTTTAGTCCGAAACCTATTGTTCTATTCACTTTTACGTCAATGTATTTTATGAAATCGATTCATTCAAAATCAATTCTATTCTATTGTTAAATTAAACATAATTATCTTTCCAACACCTCATTATCCATTTGTATATGTTGAAATTGATCCCTATAATCTTTACTCTTTACATTAAAATATAAATGAAATTTATTTCGCACTACACATTGAGATTGCTTTGCAACTGGAATGCTGAATGGTGATTATTTTAGGTCAACAGGAAGGCATAGTAGAATGGCAGAAATACAAACGATGTGTCGAACTAGAAGTGATGTATCGGTAGTAGGCACGACGGAGACACTCCGTGCTCAACAGCAACTTTTGCAGAAGTTGTATTTGGAGTTGGATGAGGAAAGGGATGCTTCAGCCACAGCAGCAAGAGAAGCAATGGACATGATACTGCGTTTACAAGGAAAGAAGGCCATGGTGGAGATGGAGGCAAGTCAGTTCAAGAGAATGGCAGAAGAGAAGATAGGCCATGCTGAAGCCACCCTCGAAGCTTTTGAAGAACTTTTGTATGAAAAAGAGATGGAAACTGCATCTCTCAAGTTTCAATTACAGGCTTACAAGGACAAACTTGTGAGCTTAGGATGTGATCTCAATGCAAGTGAGTTTCAGTATGTGCAATCAAATACAAGTGATCAAAACAGGAGCACGGTTATGAGAAGGCTAAAGTCAATGCCCCCGATTCTCTTTAAAAAGATTCCAACTCTGAGAGAGAGTGTTGATCGGAAGGGGGAAGGATCACAGGCTTCAGCTCGAGTTTCGGGTGACCAGGAACCTAGCTTGGTGTGTGGAAGTGGAACTCTAGATTCATACTGGAACAAGATAAGAATGTTACATAAACAAGTGAGACTGATTTCAGATTCTAACAACATAGGAGCAAATTTGAGAAATAGAGGAGGGAGGTTATGTTCAATATTATCAGAAGCTAGTAGTAAGATAAACTCTGAATGTGGCCAAACACACAAATTGAACTCTACCAATTCAGATGAAGTAGTAAATTGTTGTGAAAGTACACCTGCCAGTACAGCATTTTCTGACCATTGTTGCTCGACTAATGTTCACGATGTATTTGAAGTCCCACAAGCCACCAGAAAGCATGAATTCAGTTATAACGAAGGGAGAAAAAAGCTTGAGAAAAGGAATTCTGTGGCAGATATTAGGTTAACAAAACTAGAATCTATGTCTGAGGGAATGGTTGAATCACATTTTAAACTTGATGCAGACAAGGGAAAGGGCACGGCGACTATCGCAGGCCAGGAGAAAGAAAGGATGGGTTTCGATCATAATTTTCGAGATGAAGTTGATCAGAGAATTGTTAGGCTTCAAAGGCAGAGAGCTAGTAGAAGGTATCATGACATCACATGTGGCTTTGAATCAGGCTATGGTGAAGAGCAGTTGAGGCTTTTGAAGGACATAAAAAGTGAACTGAAATTAATACAGTCAGAGATGAGAAGCTTGAAAACCAAAAAGTCCACCCCTGTGGATGATGTTGCGTCTTTTGGTGTTCTCCAAGAGGTAATGTGGTGTTTGAGAAACAGAACATAAATTCCTATTGCCTACATGCATGCATGAATTTTTTTTAACTTGATTAACATTAGCATACACCCTTCCCGGACCCTGCGTATGCGGGAGCTTTAGTGCATAGGGCTGCCCTTTTTTAACATTAGCATACACCCTAGTCAAAGGCATTGCATTTTTTTATGAATTCTTTAATTATTGGTGTTTTTTTCTATCTTTTGAAATACAAATAACTAATGATTGACTAATTTATATGAACAGGCAATGTTGCACCTTTGGCTTTGATGATCAAGAAACTACAGAATGACCATCTCATGCTACCTATATACTCACTGTGTCGTATATGCTTTCTGTACACAATTTATGTTGGATATGGAAATATGTCTTCTGATTTTAATTTTGCAATTGAAAAATGTCTACATTTCCATACAGACATTATGTACATTAGACACACTATGTAGGCAATTTGAATGTCTTCTAGGTTTAATAAAGTTCCCTGTTTTCCTTGTTTTGAAATGGAAGCAAATAATTGAGTGCCCTCAACACCAGAATGTTTCTGTTTACTATGAAAGGTTGATGGGATTTCTCAACATAGTTTCACTGCTGATTTAGGTAATTCTCAACAAGATAATAACCATAGACTAACAGTATCTGTGTAGTTAGTAGTCACTGAAATTTATGCTTCTTTAGCACAATTTTGCCAGGCATATAAATTACCCGACCAACGATCTACATATCAAATGGCAAGATTAGTGTAACTCCCTAGACCTAGTGTTATAGGACAATACTTGAGACTTTTTTAATCACTCTTACATATTAATTGGATCTTTGACCCCATAAGTATTGCAATTGTTGCATGGAAAAGTCACCAAATCTCAACCGTTCAATCTAATTAATCCAATGATTTCTAATGTTTTAAAAATTTAATAGAGAGGAACAGGGTGAGTTATTTTCTTTTAACTTTCTGTCCTCATCATCTTTTACTGGGGATGAAACAAATCCCTAAGCTACTGCAAACACAAATAAGCCAGACACCATTTATGTGGTTACAAAAAAGTCTTGTAATTTGGTAGAAATCTCGGTGGCGATAAAAGCATTAAACACCATATTTCTATCAAGCTGCAACCCACGATTTATTTTATCTTTCTAAATTCAATTGCTTACACCGTGTCTTGTGGGATTTATTCCAGTATACATGTAGTTTCACTTTTATTCCCCTTCGTATCAAACCCTAATACATTGTGACAAAAATTCCCCTATGTAATTGATATTCAATTAGGGAGTTTTCTTTTATGATACTATTTGATTTGTCAGGTGAGAAACTATTAATAGAATATGAGGATCAATTCATAATCCATGAATGAATGAGTTCGGTGCACCTCTCCCAAGCATGGAAGCTCGGATAAGTGTGATGAGGAGGAACAATTGTTCTATCAACGAACTAGAACTTGTTTTTGCCACCAAGGCCTCTCTACACATTGATCGCCCCCAAGCTTCATAACTGGAGGTTCTTAGTTGAGGCTTGATTGAAACAGAAAGAGGTCCATCACTCGGATGAACATAGTAGGGTGAAGATTGATCTTGTGTTGGATCTTGAACTCCATTAGCATTCGCATTTCCATTGTTACACACATTGTTGAACAAAAATGCAAGAAATGATGCATAAAACAAGGAAGAAGATGATGAAGATTCAAGAATCAACGAAGAAGAAAATGAAATAATGTGATGAAAATCACTGAAAACAAAATCTTAATATTGAATCAAGATGAAATAACAAACAAAAACAATGAAACGGAATACGAAGATCACTACAAGAAATCTGGTTATTTGCCAAGGGCGGATTCCCTGGAAAACGCACGCTAAGCCCTGTGAAAACGCAATTTGCCAGGTGTTTTGTGAGGGGCTGAATCCCTCGCAAATCAGGTCATCACAAATGGATAAACCAGGGGTTAAACCCCTGGCGAATTTATGAGGGGTAGTCCCTCGCAAAGGCCCTCGTTGTGCTCCTGACAAAAGCCCTCGTTGAGTCAACCTATTTGACTCAACTCCCTGCTTTTCTGACACACTGCAACTCTGACGCACTGTCACATGTCACATCCCTGTCGCACTCTGACACAAAACTGAGCCAAGAGTTTTGCGAGGGGTTTTCCCCTGTGAAAATGTATGATAATTTAAAAAAAAAAACGTTTTTCTTTTAAATTTATTTGTTTTAAAATTGTTATAAAAATAAAAATCTTTAAATTAATTATTGAAATAATTTAAAAAACCAGGGTCAAAACGAGGGGTTAGCCCCTCGCAAATATCAGTCAAGTCAATAGCCCTAGTTAGCATTAGAACGGTCAAATATGCAGAAAAAAAAAGCCAAGGCTTTATGGCATTTTGCCAGGGATTAGCCCCTGGGTTAGGCAGCTTTACAACTTTGTGTTTTTTTTTTATAAGTCAAGAGCAAAATGACATCAAAAAAAGAATAGTGCCCAACTAAGTTGGTACCATACTCTAATCGTTTGTCAATTGCTCATAAATATTATTAAAAAAAGGAAAAAAATACATAAAAATTGGGGGGACATAAAACCTGACCCAGTCAATCCATGTGAATCAACCCTAACGGGTAATACATCAAAAAAGAACAACACAATGGATCCAACCCTAATCAATTCTAACAAACGAACACCATTAACGATAGACGTTTGTGAGTACCAAACTGGTCTATAATTTGGCGAATTAATCGATCTTCAACACGAAATCGGATCACGTACCATCAACTCCCTGCAACAATGGCAACAAGCATTAATCATTCTTTCGAGTCCACACAATCCCATTTCAACCAAAAGGATGACTGGGATACGAAACCACAAACAGAATCTTGAGAGTGAGGAGTGGATTCGACCGCCAACACGGTAATTAGCGAATCCACACGCACCAACCTCTTACTGTGATGATCTACAACAAATTAACAGCCTTTTCTGACCCCAAATAAGTACCGCAACCACCTCTAAAGAAAGGAAGGCGGCGACGGATTCGAAACAACCACACCAGCAACCCATCTTGTAACCAGACAGCGATAAGCCACCGTCACAACAAAGGAAAGATCTAGAATTTCACAAAACACCCAAATCCACCAGATGACCTAGGCTGCCTGAAGGATTTGTGAAAAGTGATGCGGAGGAGAAGCCTTGTCGTACCACCGGCTATCAAACAACAACTATGACGAAGACAGAGGAAGATGCCGCCATCGTATCAAGCCACCACACAACACCCAAAGCTGACAGAGCAGCCCAGATTTGATGAATGGTGTAACAGCCCGATTTTTATTATTAGATTTATCTATTATTATTATTTATTTAATTATATTTGTTAATTGATATTTTGTGTGTGATTGGTGGGTTAATGGATTTTAAGTGAATGAGGGTACTTTGGTCATTTTATGGGTGAGTGGCAATTTTGTAATTATGTTAGAATTAGAAATTTAAATTTTAGAGAATAGTGGTGTATAAGTAAAATGGGAGGTTTAAGTGAAGTAAAAGTGTAGAGAATTAATTATGAGAGTTGGATGTGACTAAGCTAATTATTGTGAGTAACCGTAGTCCATTATATTTCAAGAGAAGTGTGTGTGTGTGTGTGTGTGTGTGTGTGTGTGTGTGTGTGTGTGTTAGTAGAATTAGGTTAACCATTTGACACAAAACTTTTGAGGAGAGGCAAGAGAGAGAGAATAGAGAATAGAAGAGGAAGGAGAAACTTAGAGAGAAGGAAGAGGGGAATGCTCTAGAAGGGAAAAATTTAAGCTAGGAAGCAATTTGTGTGAAGAATTGAGGTAAGGGGGAAGATTATTTTCACCAATTGGGTTTAATAAGCAAATGGGTAGTTTGGGTGTTTTAGCATATGCTTATTTTCATGATGTTTGATGTTGATTATGTGAAATTCGTGCTCTATTTGTGTTAAAATTGAGTATGATAAACTTGGTGAATTCATGTTGTGTTTATGTCAAAATCCATGTTTTGTTATAGAGAATTGATAACTTTGTGAATTTTGATGATTGTGATGAAGAACATGATAATTGATGGTGATTATGGCTGTTTAAGTTGAATTTGCTTATGGGTATATGTTTGGTTTGAGAATCCATGAAATTATGTTGAATAAGTTATGGTTTAAGTTGTTGTTGTTGTGTTTTAGTGAAAATGCTTAATTGTATGAAAACGATTAAGTTGTGGTTGTTTAATTAAGTTGTTTCTATGATACATGAAATGAATGGAGGTGATTATGTTGCATGTGAAGGAAATGTTGTTATTGCTGTTGAGTCATGTTTGGTTGTTAAGTTGTTGGTAAAAGTTGAGTTTTTGATGAATTGAGTGAAAAACCATGAGAATCCATGTTAAATTGATGTTTTGTTGTGTAATAATTGTTTAATCAAAGTGCAATGACTATGGGTACTATTTGTATAACAATTTTGGGAAGAATGGGATCAAAAATGGGATTTTTGGGGGGTTTTAGAGGTGTTTCCATAAGGGAAACCCCATTTTCTGGGTGACCAGAAAATGGGAGCTCGCTGAGCCACACCAAGGGCTCGCTGAGCGACCTTAGCAGGAACAACATCTGTTGTTCTGCGCGTTTTGGTCCTATGGGGTGTTTACAGACATCCATGGACTTTCCATTAGTGTTGTTTTGCTGTTGTTTTGACCATTTAATGGTGAGTAATGATTACTTGCAAAGAAATGATTATAATTAGTTGTTTTTTAGACGAAATTGGTGGATTGTGAAACTTGGAAAGTTGTGAATTAAACTTGGGGATTTATCTTTAATTGAGCCGTGAAATGTATGCAATCATGATAATTGATTATGGAAGTGTGAATGATGTTGTATCATGATTATAAAGTGGATTAATGATGGATTAATATAACTTGCTTGATTTAATCATGAAATGCAAATTATGTGAATGTTGAAGAATGTAAGCATGTTGTTTGTGATATGACGATGATTAAACTTGTTGAATGTATTAAAATGATGTGATGATGAAAGTTGTGGCTTAATGCATTATAATTGTGATTAAATGATGATGTGGTAGTTATGAAAGTTGCATGATTTAAGATCATGATTTGTAGTTGTGTGCATTGTCAAGTCCATACGTGAACATCCATGCATTCATGGTCAGTCGAATGTAGCTTGATTTAAGATCAAGATTTAAAGTAGCTTGATTTAAGATCAAGATTTATAGGTGGGTGATTTAAGATCACTATTTAAAGGTGCGTGGTTTAAGATCACGATGGTACCACATGCATGTAGAGTCGTGTTAGGCGCATTGCATGCACATGAGTCATGTTTGGCAATTTTTTGGTGTGAACTTGTACATTTATATGGTAAATGTCTATTTGATGATGTGTGGAAATTATGAATAACTCGTAATTGTGTTGATGATGATTTATAGTTGAGATAATGATTTATTGTTGATGATGTATAGTTAGGTTGGCAATTATACGTTGATGAGAATATGCTATGATTTATGAATCAAGTTTTGGAATGGTGATGCCTTTTAAGTTGTTAATAATGAATGAGTGAATTATGCATGTGTAATAACCAGGCTATTTATGTTGAATGCTTATATGTTGTTGTTGTTTTGCCTGAAACTTACATGCGTTTATTAATCCTTTTTGTTGAACGTACATCTTACCCTCTAGTGGCTTTGTTGTCGCTTGCATCCTTGTGGTGTAGACTTGCAAGTTGAGGAGTAGTTGCTTGGTGAGTGTTTGCTGAGGATGGTGTCATGCCTACTCCTTTTATATTGCTTTTGAGGATGTCTAGATTAGGTGTTGTGATCTAGGAGCTTTGGGGATTTTATTTTACTTGATTGATTTATTGATGATGGATCTTTATGATCATGATGATGTTGTATTTATTTGAGATTTTTTTTAATGATGAGACCCGAGATGATATATGTTGAGATGATTATTTTCCGTTGTGCTATGAATATTGTTGATAAAACTTTTATTATGAGAAATTTGTATGAGTTTATTGATGATTTGTAATATCTTGATTCGTTGAATTGTATGATTTATCGTTTAAATAGTTGTCTGAGGAATCAGAGTCTTATAAAGTGGTATCAGAGCAGGTCGGTCTAGTCTGGGCCAACACTTGGTTAATGTCATGTTGTATGCAACATGTATGTGTATATACTGTCGATGTTTTTCTTGTCTAACTAGGTGGTGCCTGTTGTGTAGTGAGAGATGGCCGAACAACAGCGATAGCTAATGTTGAAATTCTGGCTAAAAACTAGTTCTGAACTAAAAACAGAGTATGAAAAATTAAAGTTCAGAAGCAGAAAAACAAAGTGCAGAAAGTAAAGGAACACAATGAATTTGTTAACCCAGTTCGGTGCAAACACCACCTACTCTGGGGGATACCAATCCAGGAAGGAAATCTACTAAGTAGTATTAATTCTAAGACTCTAAACACAGCCCCTGTTTTTCAGTCTTATCACTTAATCACTACCCGTCTAGACTTCTACCCAGGAAACCACCTAGGTATAAGAACCCACTTACTTCCTAACCAAGCAATCACAGCCCAGTGATTGTAAACTTAACAAAAACAAACACATTGAAGTCACACTTGAACAGAACAAAAACATCACTTGTGCTTAAAAGCTTTAAGTGATTTACAACTCAAAACACCTAAACCAACTCAGATGAGTGGTGTACAAACAAAGCCTAAGCTTACACAGACACAAAAACTCTAAAACAAATTTCTGGTTTTTGACACGTGAAATTTCCAATAGCAAAATCCTTTTTAAATAGTCTTCAGCTGCAACATAAATCTGAACCAAATATTCTTCAATTGATATGATTCTGAAATATTATAGAAGCTCAAAGAAGGAAACATATTTCTGAATTATATTTTCCAAAGATCCTTTGAAAATATATTCAACAATAAACACGAAGCCAATCTTCAAATAAGATCTTTTCATAAAAATATCAGTCTTCTGGAAACTTCAGCCATGATAAATCTTCAACAAATCTTCAAAAGATACGCAAGGAATTAATCACAAAGTATGCAGAAATCCAGCTTCTGAAAACAGCTTCTGAAGGTCAACGCTGGTCAACGTCTGAACAGTGCGTCTAAAGACCTGTTCAGCGTCTGATGAACAGTTCTGCATCTGAAGGCCATTCCAGCTTCAAATGAACAGTAAATCCAATTTTCAGCTTCTGAACCTTCTTAAATCCAATATCCAGCTTCTGAAGGACCAAAATAACATCTGAGGACGCTTTGCTTGCATACTTTGATTTTACCAAACATTTAGCCAACCTTTAAATCACCAACAAATGTGATAGCTCAGATGGCTCAAGCGTTGGTACAGGCTAATGCGGTAGCAAATGGGAAGCATCAGCAGCAAGGTGGAGCAGATGAGCCAAGGTTGGATCGTTTCATACGAAACCATACGTCGACGTTCAACGGGAGGTATGATCCGGAGGGTGCGCAAACTTGGCTTCAGGGTATCGAGAGGATTTTTCGCGCGATGGTGACGACGAATGATCAGGAGGTTCGGTTGGCGACCCACATGCTAGCAGAGGAGGCCGAGTATTGGAGGATGAATACCCACCAGAGGTTGGAGCTTGGAGGAGATATTGTGTCCTAGGAAGCACTCAAGGATGAATTTTTTAGGAAGTACTTTCCTGCGGACGTGAGAAGCAAGAAAGATATCGAGTTTTTGGAGCTGAAGCAGGGTAACATGTTGGTGGCGGACTATGCTTCTATGTTTGATGAGTTGTCTCGTTTTTGCCCACACTACAACGTGGTAGGATCTGAAGCTTCGAAGTGCGTTCAGTTTGAAAGCGGCCTGCGACCTGAGATTAAGCAGTTTATCAATTTCCACGAGATTCAGGATTTTCCTGTGTTGGTGAACAAGTGTCGTATGTTTGATGAAGATTGCAAGGCGAGGGCGAGCTATTATAAGAGCCTTGGTGAAAAGAAAGGAAAGGGGAATGATCGTGGAAAGCCTTGTGGGAAGCAAGGTGATAAGGGAAAGAAGGTGTTTGGTGGTGGTTCGAACCCAAGTGGGGGAGAACTTAAGTGCTACAAGTGTGGAGGAACTGGGCACCGTGGTGAGATGTTTGATTGCAAGAGTACCGTGGTGAGATGTTTCAAGTGTGGCAAGGATGGGCATCGTTCTTTCGAGTGCAAGGCTAAGGAGTTAATGTGCTACAGCATTGGTGAAGCGGGGCATATCAGTACGAATTGTTCGAAGCCGAAGAAGGTGAAGTCTAATGGTAAGGTGTTTGCTCTGAATGCGGAGGAGGTCCCAGAGCAGGATAACTTGATTCGAGGTATTTGCTTTGTTAACAACACTCCTTTGATTGCTATCATTGATACTGGTGCGACTCATTCATTTATTTCTCTTGATTGTGCTAAGCGTTTGAATCTTGTGATGTCTCATATGTTGAGAGGAATGGTTATTGATACACTGGCTAATGGCTCGGTTGCCACTTCCTTGGTTTGTGTGAAGTGTCCTTTTAACTTTGGTGATGTAGATTTTAAGATGGATTTAGTTTGTTTGCCTTTGGCTCATAAGGACGTTATCTCTGGGATGGATTAGTTTTTAGCTTTTGGTGTTGACATTAACTATTTAACCAAGAGTGTAACTTTCTCTAATTCGGTGGAGCGTGTTGAGAGTAAGTTTTTGACTGCGAGTCAAGTGGAGGCGTCGTTAGATGGTGAGGCTCAGTTGTTTGTGATGTTCGCTTCATTGAAGGTGGAAAGTGAGAAGGGAAGTAGCAGTGTGCAGATGGTGAACAAGTTTCTTGATGTGTTTCTGGACGACGTTTCTGATGTACCGCCTGAGAGAGAAGTGGAGTTTGGCATTGAATTAGTTCCTGGAACTAGTCCCGTGTCGATGGCGCCATATAGGATGTCTGCATCCGAGTTGAGCGAGTTGAAGAAACAGTTGGAAGAGTTGTTCGAGAAGAAGTTCATCAGGCCGAGTGTTCCGTTGTGGGGAGCTCCAGTGTTGTTGGTTAAGAAGAAGGATGGTAGTATGAGGCTGTGTGTGGATTATCGACAATTGAACAAGGTGACCATCAAGAACAAATATCCTCTTCCAAGGATAGATGATCTGATGGATCAGTTGGTTGGTGCTCAAGTGTTTAGCAAGATTGACTTGAGGTCTGGATATCATCAGATTCGGGATAAGGCAGAAGATATACCGAAGACTGCTTTCCGAACGAGGTATGGTCGCTATGAGTATTATGTGATGCTATTTGGTGTGTCTAATGTGTCGAGTGTATTTATAGAATACATGAATAAGATCTTCCATCCTTATTTGGATCAGTTTGTGGTGGTGTTTGAAATTCTGGCCAGGCAATACTTAAGAGATAAACGCAGGTTCTGAACCAACAGGTTCTGAACAGAACTTAGCACAATATAAAAGCAGATAAACAGCAGAAAAGTAAAGTGCAGGAAAGCTAAAAACACACAAGGTTTGTTAACCCAGTTCGGAGTAAACACCTCCTACTCTGGGGGATACCAATCCAGGAAGGAAATCCACTATAGGATTTAACCCAAAGACTCAAGACACTGACTCCCAGTTCCCAGCCTTAGCAATTAAACTCCTCCTAGTCAGACTTCTACCCAACTCTGAGTATTAGAATCCTCTAACTTCCTATTCAAGCAACTAAACCCAGCTACTTGAACAACCCTTAACAATCCCCTGTTTTTGAACACAATTTCAATGACAACAGGCTTAGAATGAATTACAACTTAATGAAAACACTAAACCAATTCTCACAGAGTGGTGCACAATAAAGCTAAAAGCTTAAAATACTAAGACTCAATTCTCTGATCTTAAACTTTATAAATTCGTATGTTGAATAGCAGCAGCCCTCCTCCTTATATAGCCTTCAGTCTTGCAGCATAAATAACAAACTAATCTTCTGATTTGATTTGTTACTGAAATAAGAATGATCCAATAAAGTAACAAATAAAACTGCATTCAATCTTTGAAAGATTTAAAACAGAAAATACGAAGATCATGAAACTGAACCAAATCTTCAATGATATCTTCTCCAATTTAATCAGCATTCTAGAAGCAATTATACAAAGATAATTCCTTGCTAAATCTCCCAAGATACGCGCAAAAACTAATCTGAAAACCCAGCTTCTGATGTGGTCAACAAAAGTCAACGCTGGCATCAGAACCTGAAAACAGCTTCTGAAGTGCTACAGTGCATTCAGCTTCTGATGACATTTTCAGCTTCTGAATGGCTTCAAAACACAAAACTTGCAACTGAAGAGATGTTTCAAATATGGAGATGCTTCTATTCAATACTTTGGTTTTGCCAAAACATGCAGCCAACACCAAAAGACTCAACAATCTCCCCCTTTGGCAAATTTTTGGCTAAAACCATCCAAGTTCTTCAATCTCCCTTATAATCAACTCAGCAATGAAGAACTCCACAGTGATCAATCATAACGTAGTGATAAGGTAGCGGATTCAGTTATGACTATCATGAAAAACACAAATCAGCTTCAGTTCAACATATCAGCTACTGAAGCACACATAAGATACTGATCAACTCCTGATCATCACAAACATGGTATCAGAGCTACTGATCAACTCCTGATCATCACAACACTCCCCCTGCAACTCAGCTTCTCATACAAACTCCCCCTTACTACTGAACTGCAGTGATAAAAGGTATCAGAGCACACTTCAGAATACAATTGTTCTTCAGGACCACACTTTAGGATCACAAAAACACTCAGGATCATAACAATCTTGTACTTCCCCTGAGACACATATTCCCCCTTGATCATATCTGGACATATATTGCTTGGTATCAGAGCAAAACTAGTCACCTTCTGAATTAATGACACACTTTCTGAACCACACTGACAGCTTAACATCTGAAATGCAGCAATACATCTTCTAATTCTTGGTATCAGAGCCAACACATTGCATAGGATTTTCTCCCCCTTTTTAGCCACAAAATTCTGACAAATCTCAGACTTCAAATAGGGAAGGAAAACTGCACAAACATCTTCAACTACTGTTCCAGTTTGAACTTCAGACTTAGTATCAAAAACAGTATCACACTTAGCACTAACAAAGCTGGCAGGTACTCTATCTTCCTCACATCCAGTTTGCTTTAATTGCTAGAATTCTTCATGTAAACACACACCTAACTTGCTCCTTAAGTTTTCAAACTGTTTAGCATCCAAGGCCTTTGTGAATATGTCAGCAACTTGTTCTTCAGTAGCTACATGTTCCAGCTGAATGACTTTATCCTCCACAAGGTTTCTGATAAAATGATGTCTGATGTCTATGTGTTTGGTTCTGCTGTGTTGGATTGGATTCTTAGAGATGTTGATGGCACTCAAATTGTCACAAAACAATGTCATAGTTCCTTGTTCAATGTTGTACTCCTCCAGCATCTGCTTCATCCACACCAATTGTGAGCAACTACTTCCAGCAGCAATATACTCAGCCTCAGCAGTTGACAATGACACACAGTTTTGTTTCTTGCTGAACCATGAAATCAAGTTATTTCCTAAGAAGAAACAACCTCCTGAAGTGCTCTTCCGGTCATCAGCACTTCCAGCCCAGTCAGCATCACAATATCCCATCAGTTCAGAACTTGAACTGTGTGAATACATGATTCCATAGTCACTTGTGCTATTCACATACTTTAGGATCCTTTTAACTTGTGTCAGATGACTCATCTTAGGATCAGCTTGATATCTTGCACAAACTCCAACAGCATAAGTGATATCAGGTCTGCTTGCAGTTAAATACAATAAGCTCCCTATCATGCTTCTGTACTGACTTTGATCTACTGAAACTCCATGTTCATCCTTAGTTAACTTCAGGTGAGTAGCAGCTGGTGTCCTCTTATGAGCAGCTGATTCCATACCAAACTTTTTCACAATGTTCTTGGCATATTTACTTTGAGAAATGAAGATTGTATCTTCCATTTGCTTGACTTGTAATCCAAGAAAATAAGTCAGTTCACCAACTAAGCTCATTTCAAATTCTGACTGCATCTGCTGAACAAACAGTTTGACCATCTTCTGAGACATCCCTCCAAACACTATATCATCCACATAAATCTGAGCAATCATCAGACTCCTATTTTCATCTTTCACAAACAAGGTCTTATCAGAACCTCCTTTTCTGTAACCTTGAGCCACAAGAAACTGAGTCAGCCTGTCATACCATGCCCTTGGTGCTTGCTTCAATCCATATAAAGCCTTCTTTAACTTGTACACATGTTCTGGAAACTTAGGATCCACAAAACCCTTAGGCTGTTCAACATATACCTCTTCTTGCAAATATCCATTCAGAAATGCACTCTTCACATCCATCTGGAATAATTTGAACTTGAGAATGCAGGATACACCCAACAGTAGTCTTATGGACTCTAGTCTGGCCACAGGTGCAAAGGTCTCATCAAAATCAAGTCCCTCAACTTGAGTATAACCCTGAGCAACCAACCTTGCCTTGTTTCTAACTATAGTACCATTTTCATCTGTTTTATTCTTGAATATCCACTTAGTCCCAATCACATTCAGCCCTTCAGGTCTTGGAACTAGATCCCACACTTCACTCCTTTTGAATTGATTCAACTCATCTTGCATTGCTTCAATCCAAAATTCATCAGTTAGGGCTTCTTTCACATTTTTAGGCTCAACCTTTGACACAAAGCACGAATCAGTAGCAGCAGCATCTGATCTTCTGGTTCTGACACCTTGATCTAAGCTTCCAATGATTAAGTCTTTAGGATGATCCTTCTGAATTCTAATTGATGGCCCTTTACCATTTGGAACTTGATCTGGTTGATCTTCTGCTTCTTCAGACTCTGAATGCTTTTCTGCTTTTGAAGTTTGTTCTTCTGAGGCTTCAGACTCTGGAACAACTTCAGGCTCATTCTTTTCATTCTCAGCAGACAAATCATCAATAACCACATTTATGGACTCCATCACAACCTTGGTTCTGGAATTAAACACCCTGTAAGCTCTGCTGTTCACTGAATAACCCAGGAATATGCCCTCATCAGACTTAGGATCCAGTTTTCTTCTATTCTCTCTGTCAGCCAAGATATAGCATCTGCTCCCAAAAACATGGAAATATTTCACAGTTGGCTTCCTCCCTTTCCACAATTCATACAGAGTAGATGTTGTTCCCTTTTTCAAAGTGACTCTATTGTGTATGTAACATGCTGTGTTCATTGCTTCAGCCCAAAACATATATGGCAGCTTCTTAGCATGCAGCATAACCCTTGCACATTCTGCTAAAGTCCTGTTCTTCCTCTCAACTACACCATTTTGCTGAGGTGTGATAGGTGCAGAAAATTCATGCTTTATACCTTCAGAAGCACAAAATTCTGAGAAACTCTTGTTTTCAAATTCTTTGCCATGATCACTTCTGATTCTGATTATGCCACAGTCTTTTTCTCTTTGTAACTGAATGCACAGGTCTTTAAATACTTCAAAAGTGTCAGACTTTTCTCTAACAAAACTGATCCATGTGAATCTTGAGTAGTCATCTACCATTACAAAAGCATACCTCTTGCCTCCAATACTCTCTACTTGCATAGGCCCCATTAAATCCATATGAACAAGTTCTAGTACTTTGGTAGTTACCTGGTGAACTAATCTGGGATGAGACTTTCTTGTTTGTTTCCCAATTTGACAATCACCACAAACATTGTCCTCATTGATCTTCAAATTAGGTACACCTCTGATAGCTTCAGTACTTAGGATTTTCTTCATGCCTTTCAGATGCAGATGTCCCAGCTTCTGGTGCCAAAGTTTGACTTCCTCTTCTGAGCTCATAAGACAAGAAGTTAGACTTCTTTCTTCTTCAGAAACCCATAAATAACAGTTGTCTTTGGATCTGCAGCCCCTCATCTGAGTTTTACCTTCCTGATCAGTAACAATACATTCTAGCTTGTTGAAATTAACCTTCAATTCTTGATCACAGAGTTGGCTAATACTGATCAGATTAGTAGTTAATCCTTCCACCAGTAGCACATCATTCAGTCTTGGCAAACCTTGACTGATCAAATCACCAATACCCAGAATCTGACCTTTTACACCATCTCCAAATGTTACATAGCTTCTGGAGTAAGATCTGATATTGCTAAGCAGTTTCTTCACACCAGTCATGTGCCTTGAACACCCACTATCAAAATACCAGTCTTCTTTTGAGGTGGCTCTTAATGAAGTATGAGCAATCAGGCCTACATTCTGAACCTTAGGTTTCCACACCTTCTGAACACTGTGTCTGGGTGCAGCTGGTTGCACTCTTCTATATTGGAAGTGTTTAGGGTAACCATACAATTTAAAGCAGAATGGTTTAATATGCCCTTTCTTTCCACAATGATGACAGATCCAAGGATGATTTCTCCTCCTTCTGTTTCTGAAAAATTTCTGGGGTTGCTTCTGAGGTAGCATCTGAACATGCTTTTGACCTTGCATCTGAGGTCTCATCTGAATATGCTTCTGACCTTGCATCTGGGCTTGCTTTTGAGGTCTCTTCTTTGATGTTCCAGCCATAGAATCATGAGTTTGAGTAGCAGGAACAAAACTCATCTGTTTAGGAATCTGAGTCTGATCAACAAAACCTAAACCAGTTTTTCCTTGTTGCTGATTCCCCAAAATGTCCTCCAACTTATCAGTAGCAGAGTTCAACATCTTCACTTGCTTCTTCATTTGATCAAGTTGGGAGTTCAGTTGGTTCACTTCTTCTTTTAAATCTGAATCCTGCACTAACAGTTCACCTTTTTCAGCCTCCAGTTGAAGAATAGTCTCCTTCTGATCCAAAACTTGTTTGCAAACCTCAGCACTTCTGGTATACAACTTCTTGTAGTTATTAGCTAGTTCATTATATGAGGTTTTAGCAGCTTCAGACACATATGAGGCTTCAGACTCTGAGTCAGACTCTGAGAAGGTCTCAGACTCTAAACCAGGTTCCTTCTTCAAGATAGCTCCTGACCTTACTACAAGACCAGTATCACACATAGCAGATTCACTATCATTATCTTCTTCAGAACCATCATCAGACCAAGCAACTGCTAGGCTTTTCTTCTGCTTCTTAAGAAAAGTAGGACATTCAGACTTGATATGTCCATATCCTTCACACTCATAGCATTGCACACCTTTGGCTTGGTTACTTTTCTCCTCAGACTTGGTCTTCTTCTCATCAGTTTGTTGCTTTTTGTTATTGAATCTGAAATTCTGACCTTTGGCTTTGGCTTTTCTGTTAACATTCTTCAGAATCTTGTTGAATTGTTTTCCCAGCAACACTAGAGCTTCTGATAAGTCATCCTCATCAGACTCTTGTTGATCATCAGCTTCAGAATTCACACTAAAGGCTACACCTTTTCCTTTCTTCTCAGTCTGTTTGCAAAAGGCAGTTTCAAAATTGAGCAATGACCCAATCAGCTCCTCAAGCTTCATAGTGGTAATATCATGAGCCTCCTCAATTGCTATCACTTTCATATCAAATCTTCTGGGCAGGGACCTCAGGATTTTTCTGACTAACATCTCATCAGACATCTTTTCACCAAGAGAATCAAAAGAGTTTGCCATATCAAGCACATTCATATAGAAATCCTGGATATTCTCATCCTCCTTCATCTTCAGGTTCTCAAACTTGGTGGTCAGCAGCTGCAATCTGGACATCTTCACCTTAGAAGTTCCTTCATGAGTGGTCTTCAGAATTTCCCAAGCATCCTTAGCCACAGTACATTGTTTGATGAGTCTGAACATGTTCTGGTCCACACCATTAAAGATAGCATTCAAAGCTTTTGAATTTCCCAGTGACAGATCATCTTCAGCTTTGGTCCATTCCTCCTCAGGCTTCAGAACCTCAGTCTTGTTACCATCTTTGTCTGTATACACAGGATGATCCCAGCCTTTAATCATAGCTTTCCAAGTCCTGCTGTCAATAGACTTTAGAAAGGCACACATCCTTGATTTCCAATACTCATAGTTTGTGCCATCTAGTAGGGGTGGTCTATTGACATAGCCTCCTTCTCTATCCATGGTTGCCAGAAATAAACTCCTCTGGATCTCACCCAAATTACAGGCAGGGTGCCTGCTCTGATGCCAATTGAAATTCTGGCCAGGCAATACTTAAGAGATAAACGCAGGTTTTGAACCAACAGGTTCTGAACAGAACTTAGCACAATATAAAAGCAGATAAACAGCAGAAAAGTAAAGTGCAGGAAAGCTAAAAACACACAAGGTTTGTTAACTCAGTTCGGAGTAAACACCTCCTACTCTGGGGGATACCAATCCAGGAAGGAAATCCACTATAGGATTTAACCCAAAGACTCAAGACACTGACTCCCAGTTCCAAGCCTTAGCAATTAAACTCCTCCTAGTCAGACTTCTACCCAACTCTGAGTATTAGAATCCTCTAACTTCCTATTCAAGCAACTAAACCCAGCTACTTGAACAACCCTTAACAATCCCCTGTTTTTGAACACAATTTCAATGACAACACTTCATTCGTACCTAAAGGCTTAGAATGAATTACAACTTAATGAAAACACTAAACCAACTCTCACAGAGTGGTGCACAATAAAGCTAAAAGCTTAAAATACTAAGACTCAATTCTCTGATCTTAAACTCTATAAATTCGTATGTTGAATAGCAGCAGCCCTCCTCCTTATATAGCCTTCAGTCTTGCAGCATAAATAACAAACTAATCTTCTGATTTGATTTGTTACTGAAATAAGAATGATCCAATAAAGTAACAAATAAAACTGCATTCAATCTTTGAAAGATTTAAAACAGAAAATACGAAGATCATGAAACTGAACCAAATCTTCAATGATATCTTCTCCAATTTAATCAGCATTCTAGAAGCAATTATACAAAGATAATTCCTTGCTAAATCTCCCAAGATACGCGCAAAAACTAATCTGAAAACCCAGCTTCTGATGTGGTCAACAAAAGTCAACGCTGGCATCAGAACCTGAAAACAGCTTCTGAAGTGCTACAGTGCATTCAGCTTCTGATGACATTTTCAGCTTCTGAATGGCTTCAAAACACAAAACTTGCAACTGAAGAGATGTTTCAAATATGGAGATGCTTCTATTCAATACTTTGGTTTTGCCAAAACATGCAGCCAACACCAAAAGACTCAACAATGTTCATTGATGATATCTTGGAGTATTCGAAGTCTGAGGAAGAGCATGCGGAGCATCTGAGGGTTGTGTTGCAAACCTTGAAGGATAGGAAGTTGTGTGCTAAGATGTCGAAGTGCGAGTTTTGGTTGCAGGAAGTGAGTTTCCTTGGGCATGTGATTTCTAGAGGTGGAATTGCGGTTGATCCGTCGAAGGTAGAAACTGTGTTGCATTGGGAGGCTCCTAAGTCTGTTAATGAGATCAAAAGCTTTTTGGGTTTGGCTAGCTATTACAGGAGGTTTATTGAAGGTTTCTCTAAGTTTGCTTTACTGTTGCCGCAGTTAACTCGAAAGGGTCAAGCTTTTGTTTGGGATGCTAAGTACGAAAAGAGTTTCCAAGAGCTGAAGAAGAGGTTGGCGACAACGCCAATTTTGATTTTGCCGAATGAGACTGAATCATTTGTTGTGTATTGTGATGCTTCTAAGATGGGATTGGGCGGAGTGCTTATGCAGAATGGAAAGGTTGTAGAGTATGCTTCGAGGCATTTGAAGGTACATGAGAGGAATTACCCAACCCATGATTTAGAATTGGCAGCGGTAATGTTTGCGCTTAAGATTTGGAGGCACTATCTGTTTGGTTCGAGGTTTAAAGTGTTCAGCGATCACAAGAGTTTGAAGTATCTGTTTGACCAGAAGGAGTTGAATATGAGGCAGAGGCGATGGATGGAGTTTCTGAAGGATTATGATTTTGAGTTGAGTTATCATCCAGGCAAGGCGAATGTGGTGGCAGATGCTTTGAGTAGGAAGTCTTTGCACATGTTAGCGCTTATGGTTAAGGAATTGGAGTTGGTTGAGTAGTTCAGAGATTTGAGCTTGGTGTGTGAGTTGACGCCCAATGGTGTGAAGTTAGGGATGTTGAAGCTGACAAGTAACATTTTAGAAGAGATCAGAGAAGGTCAGAAGGTGGACTTGGAACTTGTAGACCGGTTGGTGTTGGTTAATCAAGATAAACGAGGTGACTTCAAATTGAACGAGAGAGTGTTGGAACAAAATGTATGAACAAGCCTCTTTTGAGTTTTGATGATAACAAGGTATTAAAAAGAAAATTGGATATGCTAATGCTTGTTCTAAAGTGTGCATGAACATATTGAATCATGTATCTATAGTGGTTCTGAAAGATCAAGTTAAGAGCAAAGGAACATATTGAAGCTTGAGTTTCAAATCAAAATCTGGATATTGAAGCTTGAGTTTCAAATCAGGATCCGAAAGCATCAGAAGCTGGAAGATCAGAAGCTGACTCTCAGAGTCTGAAGTTTGAAGTCTGAAGGATAAGTCTGAAGGAGAATCAGAATTCAACTGCTGTCACTATCAAAAGGACATAGTACAACCACGACCTCTGCAAGAACCTCAGAGTCAGAATGTGCTCTGAAACATTGTCTCCTTGGACAAAACATTCAATCCATATTCAGCAAAGGATTCAAACGTTATTCTTCATGGTACGCATACCAAATCAAGGAACAAATCTACGTTGGATCAAGCTTCAGTTTAAACGACTCTCTTGATGATATGGCATTCATTTTGGCATCTTCTCAACGTCTCTCTACTCCTCTATATAAAGGACTGAAGACTTGAAGTATACATGAAATATATACAAGACTCTGCAATTTTGAAAGTGCCAATACTCTGCCAAATTCACTACTCATCAAACACTTATAAATTCTTACAAACTTTCATATCTTAGAATTTCTTAAGACTAGAGTCTAAAAACTGTGTTGTATTTTGTAAACACCTCTGATAGTATATCAAGTGTTCATTCAAACTATATTCTTGTAATCTTAGTTTGTCTGAAGTCTCTTGCTTATGTGCTTGAGCAATCAGGAAGTCTCTTGAAGTTGTTCTTGAGCATTGTGAAGTCTCTTGCTTTTGTGCTTGAGCATTTGTAATTTGTGTGATTATAGTGAAAAATCTCTTGTAAGTGACAAGGGGACTGGACTACTTCCGCGTTGTGGAAGGAACCAGGATAATTGCTTGTGTCCTCTCTCTCTCTCTCTCTCTCTCTCTCTCTCATTTTATCTTTTTCCGCTGCGTCTGAACTCTGAACATAGTTTCAAACTCTGACTTAAGATCATACTCTGAACTATTTCTTAGTTTGAGAAAGAAAATGCCAACACAATTCAACCCCCCTTCTTGTGTTTTTCTCACCTTCAATTGGTATCAGAGCTACGGTTCTGATATTCAATCACCTAACAGTGAGTCAGTCAAGATCCTGAGAAAAACATGTCTGCTGAAGAATCTGGTGGTTCCTCTCAACCTCCTCCTAGAAGTGGCGCTGCTGTATCATATGACTATGGTATAGATGATAAGCAATCTCACTCTCACCATAAACCTCCTATGTTTACTGGTGATCCTGAAAAATTTTCATCGTGGAAAAGCAAGATGTATAGTCATATCATTGGAATAGATGATAGCCTTTGGGATATCATTGAAGATGGTATAACTATACCAGTTGATGAAGAAGGAGTTGCCATAAACAGGAAGAATCTTACTGATGCTGAGAGAAAGATTTACAGAAGGCATCACAGAGTAAGAGGTATCATTGTGGACTCTCTACCTCACAATGAGTATCTAAAGTTAAGTGATAAGTCAACAGCAAAGGCCATCTTCGCTTCTCTCTGCTCTAACTATGAAGGAAACAAGAAGGTTAGAGAAGCAAAGCCAATCTTCTGGTTCAGCAGTATGAGCTGTTCAGAATGAGAGAGGATGAAAACATTGAGACTATGTTCTCAAGATTTCAAACTCTGGTTTCTGGACTTCAAATTCTGAAAAAGAGTTACTCAACTATTGATCATGTGAACAAGATTCTCAGAAGTCTGCCATCTAAGTGGAGACCTAAAGTGATTGCTATTGAGGAAGCTAAAGATCTAAATACTCTAAGTATTGAAGATCTTATAAGCTCTCTCAAAGTGCATGAATTATGACTCAATGAAGATGAACCTGTTAGAAAATCTAAGTCTATAGCACTTAAATCTAAAGGAAAGTCTTCAAAAGCCCTAAAAGCTTTAGAATCTGATGAAGAATCTCCTGAGGGAAGTTCTGAAAAAGATCCAGAAGCTGAGGAGCTAGCAATGCTTTCTAAAAGGTTTCAGTACTTGATGAAAAGACAAAAGAAGTTCTCTAACAGGAGCAGTAACTTCAAAGGATCTGGTTCCAAGAAGGAAGATCAGAAGGGTTGCTTCAACTGCAAGAAAATTGGGCATTTCGTAGCTGATTGTCCAGATCTCCAAAAGGACAAATCAAAGGAGAAATCCAGAAAGATCAACTCAAAGTCAGGAAACCTCAAAGACAGATTCAAGAAAAGTCTTATGGCTACATGGAATGAGCTTGACAATGAATTTGAGTCTGAGAAGGAAGATGAAGAAGAAGCAAATCTAGCTCTTATTGCTACAAAATCTTCTGATGCAGAGTCAGGATCAGACTCTAAAGATGAAGATGAGGTATATTCTGAACTTACTCATTCTGAGCTTGTTGAAACAGTTAAGGATCTTATGAACCATCTCAGAAGCAAGTTAATTCAATTAAAATCTTTGAAAAAGAAATATAACTTGCTGGCTGATTAGAATCTCCAACTTCATAATCGTATCGATGAAATTAATGAAGAAGTTAGAGAATTCAAAAAAATGGCTCATAAGAAACCTGATGAAGTTCCAAGTGAGCAAGAAATTGCACTTCAGGAGTTCATCTTAACTGGAATCAACAGGAGTAAAGTTGCTTCTATTATTTACAATATTAACAGAAGCAGGGGAGAAGGTATTGGTTTCAAAAATGATCCATTCAATCATTCAAAAGAAACAAACCCATCATCCTGTTCTGGAGATATTATGAAAGGCACTAAGGTGTGTTTTGTATCTGCATCAGACATTTCTGAGAAACAGAATTTACCAGAAACTAAGACTGTTGAACCTGAAGTTCTGAACAACTCAGAATCCAAAACTTCTGAACCTAAGGAAAAGATGAAGGCAGAATCTAAAACTTGCCAAAATCTAAACCAAAAGGTTCTAAGTCTAAGATTATGAGGAAAACAGACTCTAAATCTGAAAAGGTTCAGAGTCTGAAAAGATCAGAACCCTAGACAAGCAAGTCTCAGACTTTGAAAAATTCAGACTCACATTTTCAAAAGGTTGTGTTTGTGAAATCTTCACAAGATAATAAACCAGTGAATATAAAACCTTTTAAATCTCAGAATGTCGGACAAAAGGTACAAAAGAAGCCATATCCTTTCAGAACTAACCAAAGAGGTCCCATAAAGATATGGGTACCTAAGTTTGAAATCATTTATGTTGCAGATATGCTTAAAAGCCAAAGAAAAAGAGAAGTCATTGAAGGTGAGAAAAACACACAACAAGGGGGGGTTGAATTGTGTGTGGGCAGTTTTTCCTTTCTCAAAAATTATGTTAAGTTTAGAATCAGGTTCTGAACTTTTATCAAAGAGTTTATGCAGCGGATTCAAATGTAAAGAGAGAAGGAAAGAGAGACACAAGATATTTTTATACTAGTTCCTTCCACAAGTTGGAGGTAGTCTAGTCCCCTTGTTACTAACAAGAGATTTGAACTATAATCAAACTGATTACAATTGCTCAGAACACAAAGTAATGAGACTTCAATGCTCAAACACCTAGTAAGAGACTTCTAATGCTCAAGACACTAAGTCAAGAGACTTCCAATGCTCAGAACACAAAGTAATGATACTTCTCTGCTCAGAACACAAAGTAATGAGACTTCCCTGCTCAGAACACATGAGACTTCTAATTGCTCAGAACACTAAGTAATGAGACTTCTGGTTGCTTAGCACGCAGGCTAAGACTTTGGGTTCAAACTGATTTACACAGAAAATAAGTTTGAGTTGAACACTTGATCAAATAACAGAGGTGTTCACAAAATACAACTCAATTAAGACTCTAACACTTAAGGAATTCTAAGATAAACAATTGTAAGAATTCTTAAGTTAATTTGTGACAGAAAACGAAAACAGAGTATTGCAGTTCAGGTTTTGCAGCTTGTGTTTCTGTACAGAGTCTTGGCAATTTTTCTTCAAATCTTCTTCCTTATATAGAGAAGAATATAGTTGTTGAGATTGCCAGGATTTAAGCAAAGAGCCGTTGCAAATCTTGAGCTAGGTCAGGCTAAAATTGTGAGCTAAAACCCAGCAGAAAACAGAGCACGCAGCCAAGTTTGAATTTGCTTTCCTTAAAAGCTGGGGAATGTTTGAGCTAGGGAGACAACTGTTCCATTGGAGTTGTTCTGACACTGCAGGCATTAAATGCTGAAGGAAACAGTTGCTTTTCTTTCCACGTCAGACTTCAGAAGCTTCTTCAGGAACAGTACTTCAGAAGCACTGTTCATCAGACACTCCCTTCAGACGCACTGTTCATCAGACGCTCACTTCAGAAGCACTGTTCATCAGACGCTCCCTTCAGACGTTGACTTTTGTTGACCCTCAGACTCAGCCTTCAGACGTTGACTTTTGTTGGCCTTCAGACGTTGACTTTTGTTGACCTTCAGACTCAGCCTTCAGAAGCACCCTTCACACTCTGCCTTAAGACGCACCCTTCAGACGCACCCTTCAAATTCTACCTTCTGAAGCTGCTTCAGACTTGAAACAAAGCTTCTATGCTTTCCTTCTTGCTCTTAGCTTGTTCTTCCATAACCAATATTAATTAACCAACATTAAGAACATGGTTCTGCACAACTTAGAACAGGGCATTAGCAATCCCAATTTTCTTTTTAACACTTTGTTATCACCAAAACCTTAAAGAGAGTTGTTGATACATTTTGTTTCAACAATCTTCCCCTATCCAAAAGAGAGTTGTTCATACATTTTGTTCCAACAATCTCCCCCTTTTTGATGATGACAAACATAAGTATTAATCAGAAAATTGTTGTTAATTTAATTAACAAGTTAACTGCAGGGTATGAGGTTTGTAAGCTCCCCCTGAGTCTGATCCAGGTTAATTAAATTCAATTTAAGAACATACAGGTGAAAATTTCAGAATTGTTGTTAAGTTTAATTAACAGGCTGACTTCAGGAGAGGTTTGCAAGCTCCCCCTAGGTCTGATAATCCTCAAGGTTAGGTTTGCAAGCTCCCCTTGATTCTTATCCAAGTTAATTAAATTTAACTTAAAACAATAAGATGAAATTATCACTCAGAATTGTAAATAACTTGCTGACTTCAGGTTCTGAGGTTTGTAAGCTCTCCCCCTAAGTCTGATAATCCACAGGATGAGTTTTGTAAGCTCCCTGAGTCTTATCCAAGTTATTTAAAATTCATTTCAACTCATTAAAGAGTAATTTATCTCACATAATTAAATTCAGAGGCTAAGAGATTAAAAACAGTTCTCATAAGTTAATTTTAATCAGAAATTAACTTAAGTTCTGAGCCTCAGGCCTTAATACCTTTTTCTCCCCTTCATAAGTTAATTAACTGACAGAAATTAACTTATATTTTGAGCTCAGGAGCTTTAATACTTGTTTTACATTTCTCCCCCTTTTGTCATCAACAAAAAGAAAATTTTAGAAAAGAAAAAATTTCTAGAAATTTAAGAGAGTTTGAAAAACATGTGAGATAATTATGCAATCATATAGGTAATCAAGCAGCAAAGATGAACATCATAGCAGACTCGATCATACATGAGTATATGACATTGCATTTTAAAAAAAATAGAATGATGTTCAGAAGCATAAAAGTTTGGAGCATTCTGATCAGAGCATTCTTGGTTCAGACACAGTTGTTCAGTATATCTGTTTTGTATCACTGAACTATTTTAGACAAAATTGTTCAGATCATATACCTTTTTGAAGGATTTAGCACAACTGAACTCTTTTCAGAACCTGAAAAGGTATTGCTGCTGATACCAAGATATAGCATTTGGTTCAGTGCTGCTGAATTCTTTCAGATAAAACTGATATTAATTTTTAAATAAGTTCTGAAAGACTGAACATGTCTGAAACTAATTTGAGCATTTGAAAAATGTGTCTGTGTTTAAACATTTTAGAATTGAAAACAGAAAAAACACATTTTTATATTGATGACTTTGGGAGGGACAAAGTATAACTTTCAAAGTTTAAATCATCATTGCCCAGGGTTATAACTTACCAGATTCTGACCAAAAATTTGATAACTATCAGATTCAGAAGTCAGAAAATCCAGATTCTGAAACTCAGAGTTTGATGTCTTCAGAAGCTGAACTTTCTGCAGACTTCTCAGAATGAGTGTCTGTTAAGTCTTAGCTTCTGATGAACTCAGAATCTCAGTTTCTATTCAGATTCAAGCATATTTTTCAAAGAGATGAAATGCATTGTTCAGATTCTTTTTAATAATTTTAAATCTATTTTATGAACAAAATATCTTAATAAAATGAAGTTTAAGTTCAAAAATGCTTGGTTCTTGAATGCAGAATTGGAATTTTTAGACATACAGATTACAGCAATGTTATCACAAAGAAGGTTATGGTGATTACATGAATCTGATGGTTTCCCAACTCATGTAGAATCTATTAAGAATAACTGAGAACAAAAACATACCTCAGTAGAGCTTCTGATTTACCTTTCCTTATTCAATTAGTTGTTGCTGAACACCAATTTTTGTTCAACAATGTTCTTTGATTTGCTTTAGGAGATGTGTCAGATTCTGCAGAGCTCTTTTCAGCTATTTAGACATTCTTCAGACTCAGGTTCTAGTTCAGGTTCTGAAGTGTCCTCTGAGAGCTGAATCTCAGTACCAGTTATCAAGTCTTTATGGTTTCCTCCAGATTCCACAATTCCTCCCTCTTTCAAGATCAGGGTTTGGAACATAGACTTGTTTTCTGTCATGCATTGCTAGCAGCCACTGCCCAGGTACTAGAATTTCTCCTTTTCTTTGGCTGTTCAACATATCTGCAACAGAAATAATTTCTGACCTAGGTACCCATATCTTTATGGGTCCTCTTGGGTTAGTCCTGAAAGGTTTAATCTTTTGCACCTTTTGTCTGGAGTTATAACACTTAGACTTGTTCAGAAACCTTGGATTTGAATCCTTTAATCTTGAATAAGTCTTAGTATCAGACACTGATTTCTTCAGAACCTGAGTTTTCAATGGCCTTGACCCAGATTTCTTCAGAACCTGAGACTTGAAGGTCTTTGGTTATGATTTCTTTAGAGTTTAAACCTTTGAAAACTTTGGTTCTTTTTTCTTAAGAACTCCAGTTTTGCCAGCTCCTGACACAAGGCAAACTTCAGTTTGACCTTTCTTAATACAGTCAGAGGCAGATGACTGATTGGCTTTCTTATGTTTGCTTTGCCTGACATTCTGAGATTTATAAGCTGGTTTATTATTCCTTGAAGGTTTCATAATCACAGCCTTTTTAAAATTGGAGTCTGAATTTATCAGATTCTGAGACTTGATTGTTTCAGGTTCTAAACTCTTCAGACTTTGAACCTTTTCAGGTTTAGAGTCTGATTTTCTCATAGTTTTAGACTTAGGACCTTTGGGCTTAGACTTTGGCAAAATTTTAACTTCTGCTTTCATCTTTCCCTTAGGATCAGAAGCTTCAGACTCTGAGTAGTTCAGAGCTTCAGACTCAGCAGTTTCAGTTTCTGCTAAATTTTGATTCTCAGAATTATCAGATGCAGATACAAATAATACCTTAGTGCCTTTTATACTATCAACAGAACAAGATAGAAGGTTTATTTCATTTGAAGAATTAAATGAATCATTTTTGAAACCAATTCCTTCTCCTTTGTTTCTGCTGATATTATAAATCATAGAAGCAATCTTGCTTCTGTTGATTCCAGTTATGATAAAATCATGAAGAGCAATTTCATGTTCACTTGGAATTTTATCATGTTTCTTATGAACCATTTCTCTGAGTTCCTTAACTTCTTCATCAATCTCAATGATATGATTTTGAAGTTTAAGATTCTCATCAGCCAGCAAGTTGTTTTTCTTTTTCAAAGATTTAAATTGATCTAACTTGCTTCTGAAGTGGTTCATAAGATCTTTAATTGTTTCAACAAGATCAGAATGAGAGAATTCAGAATATACCTCATTGTCAGAGTCTGAACCTGATTCTTCATCAGAAGATATATTTGCAATCAGATTCAAATTGGATTCTGCTTCATTTTCCTTGTCAGATTCTGATCCAGATTCCTCATCAGATGATACTAATGCTACCAAACCCAGGTTAGCTTCTTCATCTTCATTTTCATCTTCAGAATCTGATTCTTGGTCAAGATTAATCCAAGTAGCCATAAGACTTTTTCTGAATCTGTCTTTGCCTGATCTTGAACTGTTCTTTCTGGATTTGTACTTCTGAAACTCAGGACATTCAGATTTGTGATGACCAGTTCTCTTGCAGTTTGAGCAGTCCTTTTGTTCATCCTTCTTGGAACTAGATCCTTTAAAGTTGCTGCTCTTGTTAGAAGATTTTCTTTGTCTTTGTGTAGTACCCCAATTTTGTCCTAAGCCTTTTAAAAACAAAAAAAATCAAAAAATCAAAGAGGGAAAAAAAGTCAAAGTCAACAAAAGTCAACAAAAAGTCAACATTTCAAAAATGATGACTTCGCACTGCGAAGGTCACTTCGCACTGCGAAGTCTGCGATTTTTCTGCAGATTTTTGGTTTCTTTGATTTAATTCCAGAATTTGTTGCACATCATTTGCATATTTATTTTAATCAGCATTCATGGCTAATTGGGCCAAGCAAAACCAGAAATGAGAGACTTGCCATTAATGCCAAGGTAGGAAGCTTTTTCTTCCAACCTAGCATGTGACAAGCAAGTGGGCTTGCCCTTGGGCAGCTCTTGTCCCTCCCAAGTGACCTGTTAACCACCCCAAGGTTGCCAGCCACCTGCTTGAAGTCTTTCTTCCTGCTTGCTCCCCCAAAACCAGTCAAACCCAGCTGGATTTTTCACTTGAAAAAGTCATGAGTGCCTACCCTGTTTTGGCAGCAACTTTTCACCTCTCACACCAGCCATATGTAGCCTTTTGCATCCCCCAATCTCTGCACATCACAGTGCACGTTTTTATTGATCAACCATTGAGATTGCAAGGATTGATCCCCAAGCTTGGCCAATTGCAATCCAGCCATGTTCATCATCATTTCTATCCAAAGACCTTTGATTTTGTGGCTGAAATCAGTCAAACCTTTAACCCTTGGCACAAGGCAGAGTTGCCTCTATCCATTAGCATTAAATGCAAAGCCAGATAGCCTGAATTTAGCCCACAAATCAGCTAGGTCCTATGGATTTTCATCATTACTTGAGATTGCATTTTGGCCTATAAATAGAGAGGCAAGGCAAGATGCAATGCAGCATGAATTAAGCAGAAAATACAGCAATTCAAAGAGCATTTACACACAAAGAAACACTACTCAAACACCAGAAAAAACCAATCAAATACAAAGCCTTACCAAGTTCAAAGTTCATCACAAATATCCAAAAACCTTTGCAAGAACCTTCAACCAATTCAAATCCATTGCAGCTGGAGCTTTGCTAAGGATCTTTGTAAGTTTCTAAGCCTTTGTTTTGCATTTTCATTTGTGCTTGCATAGCAATTTTGGTCCAAAACTCTTTTGTTCTAAAAACCCCTTTTGAATTTCAAAAGGAATCCCAAGGTTTTCAAAACATCAAAACTGGTTTGTCCAGCTCTTTTCATTGCAAAAACTCAAAGCTTTTCACTCACCTAAAAGGTCCTGAGTGTGTTCAGAAGTTGTTTCTGAACAAAAGTTCAGAAACAGCTTCTGAACTCAAAAATTCGTATTGTTCGCAGTGCGAAGTCATGGTCGCAGAGCGACCATGACAGAACTCAGAATCTGAGTTTAGGTGCCCAAATGGCCAATTTTTGAGGTTCTAGCCCAAGAGCTCAGAACCTAGGAGGTTTAAAACTCATTTTATCCAAACCATGTCAAGGATTTTGCATAATATTGGAAAATTCGCAAGATCGGGTAACACTTTTTTGGGTAACTTGCAAAACAAGTTATGCCCCCAAACCTTCAAAACAACTTGAGCAAATAAGCTATGTTCATCATTTCAATTCAAACTTGAACAATAAACATTGTTCATGATTTTCAAAACCAAGCGTGAACATACGCCGAATTTGTTCGCTTTTTAAAAACCGTTCGCAAAACGAGCCGAACTTGTTCGTTTTCTAGCAAAATTGCTAAAATCTTTTCATTTTGGGTTTTCAAACCAAATGTTTTGATAAACTTTGGGATTTCTAAGAAATTCAACCAAAAACTTGAATGAAAAAGGGATGGTGTGACGTATGTCTCTCCATTGCCCCGATTGTACGAATGCGTGACGTATGTCTCGTCGTTCGGACAATCGTCATTCCATTTTCAACGTATCCGACCATACCAAACCAAATCTTGGCCCCTTGTGGTCAATCCAAACCTTTTGGTCCCCCGTGGCCATTAGATTCAATCCCCCGACTCGTTAGAGTCACCCCGGTCAATGATCGACTCAATTGAGTCCATTGCACCTCTTTTGGTCCCAACGCGACCAAATCGAACCCTCTTACCCAACGGACGTGTTTTACCTATTCTAAGTGCGATTCGTAAACAAACGCTTAAGTCTCCCATGCGCGAGCATACAAGCTAATACGCTTAAGTCTCCCATCCGCGAGCATACAAGCTACGTTTAATCGCAAGAATACGGTCAAAATATCGTCCATTTAACCAACATTTAAGTTCTTTACCAAAGAACTACGTACGCTTTGAATTCTCCGACTACCGGGAGATACGTAGGAGCAAGATCGACATCTTGTCAAGCGCAATAATAAAAAACTTTTTTTCCTTTCGTTTGTTTTCATCTCTTTCCCCCCTTTTTAGTATATTTTCTTTTGACATAGATAAGCATGCGCGCAAAACATTTAAAAACAATTTAAGCTTTAGCCAAATAGAAGGTTCCCGTTGAGTACAACGGACGTGAGGGGTGCTAATACCTTCCCCTTGCGTAACCGACTCCCGAACCCGACAATGGTTGCGATGACCAGTCCTTTTCCTCATTGTCAAGGGTTTTATTATCGTTTCCCTTTCAAATAAAAAAACTTAAGGGTTTATCAACGTTCCCTTTTCACAAAAACTTTGGTGGCGACTTCACAAGGCCCTCCGAGCGTTCG